>APFE031312281.1:0-30505 GCA_000404065.3 Pinus taeda | reverse complement strand
AAAAAGAGCCATTGAAATCTTACATCCATGGAAAATATACTTTTATCCTTGGAAAATATACTTTTATTATAATTTACATTTTACAATGATCTAGAAAATCATAAATACATATTGTCATGATAATATTTCTTTAACATTAATATATTTTTTTCTTTTTACTTTAATCAAAATCACAATAATAATTCCATTGAGTGACACATAAATTATTTCTCAAAACTATTGTTGCATTCTTTTTATCCAGAACAAATGAATTATTCATAATTAAAACATATATCCCAACAAACAAACATATCCAATCTTATAAAAATGGATGGAAGACATCACAACTCAGTTCAAAACAACATTGACATTAACAACTTTAAGGTTGGGCCATCCAATTGGTCAATCTTTCCAACAAATCCAATATGGATTTGGACATACATTGGGGTATGAAAGGGATTTCTTGGAGAGGATGGTCACTCATAAGCACTCATGTACATCATCTAGTTCTACACACTTTTCTCTCTAACACAGGGTTCTAGAAGGAAAAAAACATTTGCTGATGAGATTGATAGAGTTGTTACTTGAGACAATGAAAGAAATACAAACAGGTGAAGGTGAGAAATATATACCTCAAGCATGTAGGTTAAAATCAAATGATTTATTTAAAACATGTTTCATATAAACTTACAAAGTAATGCTAGAGAATTTGATAATTCTATGGTTGGTAATGGAGGATATAAAAAACTTGTTAAAGATTACTTCAAGTGAAACAACTAAACTAAGAAGTTTGAATTACGTACCAACATCTATTATGTTCATTTTTTTTATAAACTCTCCCATCGAAGAGAAATTAAAAAGGAACATGAAATTTCACCTCCACAGGGTGTATGACTGTGTGGATAGGGAATTTCTCTCAATGATCCTGTATAAAAATGGTTTTTTGCACAAGCATGTGAAGTGGATAATATCTTCCATAACATCAACGTCTATGGTTTTTCTCATCAACGGGGTGCAAACTCATTTATTCAAAATTTATAGGGGGCTTCGCTAATGATGTGCACTATCTCTACTTCTTTTCATTTTGATCATGGATGCCTTCAACAGGGGAGTTAAGGCAAGGTTTGAGGAAACATTGATATAAGGATGCAAAATATCCAAAGGATGAAAAATTTCTCAGTTGATGCTTGTTTATGACACACTGTGTGCTCGTGAAACAAGACTCTCTAAGTGGGTCGCTTTTCATAGGATCTTCATGGATTTCGATAAATCTTTTGGGCTCTACATAAACAAAGACAAAAAATGAACTGATAGATGTGGTAGTGGATGACCTAGAAGTAGTTGAAATAGCGTCCTTGTTTGGAATAAAAATACTCTCTATGATAGATGGTTTTAAATACCTGGGACCATTTAATTGGGTTAATGTCCATTGCCAAGTCGATTGTATGTGGAGCCTAGGGCATTATTAACACACGATCATTTATCCTAGCCCTTTTCGCAACAAATTTGTCGAGGTTATTTTGTGATAAAGGGATCTGATAGAGCATATGAATACAAATACTCCCTTCAATGCATAATCGAGGAATGGATTGTTGAGGGGGCACCTTCATCTAGCTGCCATTCCAAGATTTTGAGAAGTATTAGAGTTGTCCTACTGTGGCTAAGCAGTAACCTTCGATGGGTGGTTGGAAATGGACAAAGGATCCACATTGGTTTGGATTCCATCAAGGGTTTCAGTGGATGCCACTCTCTTCCAATACAAATAATCAAATCTCTCTCCTATATGGCGATTAACACCCTTGCTAGCCCATGGGAGAGATATAGACTTGTCCATGTTGCTCAGGATTGGTCACATGCATGGAAAATTGGTTTATAGGAGGACATGACAACTGAGTGGGAAGACTATCGCAGTAGTCTATGCATGGTCAATATCCACTTATCACCGGGTCTGGATAAGCTAGTGTAGGGGGGTGAGGAGGGGAGCAGATGATCAATGATAGAATCCCTCTCAAGGAGTCCTACGACCACATCACTTCGAACTCTCTTCCCCTACCATTGACAAAATTCACCTTGTTGATTTTGAAATGGGATGCTCCCATGAAGCTAAAATGCTTCTCTTGGATTGCCATCCATAATAGAGTATTGACCTAGGATAATCTTCTCAAGAGAGTCTTTTTTAACCCTCGATGGTGCCTGCTTTGCAGGTTGGATTCGGAGAATGGCCCACATCTATTCCTTCGCTATCATTTTGCCTCTAAAATGTGGCCAGAGGTATCAATTCGTTTTGGAATCCCTACTATTAGTAATGTACCTTCCATCCATTATTGCGTACTCCTTTGGAACTACAGAATGAATGCCTACAAGATTATCCCTCTCGATGTTCTATGGGGCATCTGGAGGGCTTGTAATGCCCTTATTTTTTAAGGAAAAGCTTTGCACATCAAACGAGGTACTATAGGTATATTAGAATTATTCCAAGAGAGTGTCTCTTGGCAACCAAAATCCCTCGTCAATCTATCTCTTATTCTGATGTGGAGAGAATTTATCCAATATGTTTCTTTGATGGGGCTTCCTCCGGTGGTGACTATGAATGTGCGGTTGTTCTTCAATTTGACCTAGATGTTCACTTCCATTTCTCCTGGTATGGTGGTAGAGGACACAATGGTAGGGCTGAGTTATTAGCTCTTTAGGGAAACCTGCAATGTGCTTCCTCACTTGGCATTGACAAAATCTTAATCATTGGAAACTCCTTATCTACGATTAACTGGGTGAAAGGAATCTCATCTCTTGATGTCCCCGGTCTCTAAAACTGGTTGCTACAGATTAGGAATTTCCTACCTCTCATCCCGGAAATCAACTTCAGGGATGTCTATCAGGAAGAAAATTTGGAGGCAGATTCTCTTTCCACTCTCAGCCTCTCCATCTGCCTTGGGTTCATGTTCTTTGAACTCTTTTATGGTGGTCAGAGCAATGACATGTTTTTTTTTAGATCTAGTTCCCTCCCCTATCTTTGGTTTTTTTTTGTTTCCATTTTTTCATTAAACTAAATGGCTTTTTGTTGGTTTCACCTGTTTATTTTTTCCTTTTTCATTGTGGTCAGTGATGCATCTCTGCACTCTTTCGATTGATGATTTGACACTACAATAGATTATGTCATAAGATAGATGTTGGTGGAACATACTTACTCTTGTCTACAATCTATCTTGGAAAGAATCATGAATATGTAAAGATTTTTCTTTATTGAATGGAAGTTCTGTTTTTTCATCTAAAAAAAAGAGATGCTTTTGTGCCATAAATTATTTATTCTTGTAAAAAAAAATTATTCATGATGATTACCATAAAATATTTGAGGATTGTATTCAAAATGGTAGATTGATTGAAAATCTATAATACAATTCTTTCTTTTGACTCCTTCAATGTTTAATGACATTAGAACTTTTTAAAGTATGATGTAAATGATTCATTGTGAATTGTTCATGTATGCAAACAATTGTATCAATATTGACTTTTTTTCTTTCTTTTTTTGCTGAAGCAAGAGTTGAGCCTTCTATATCATTAATAGTGAAAATAAATTACATAAAGTACAAATCCCATGAGGGCCTATGCATCACGGGCATCATGTTGTACGCCGAAACTCCAAACCCTAACCACAAAACCTCAGACCATTCAAAAGACTGAAAAAATTAAGACTTTAGAAACCTACCATCAAAGATCAACGGAAGAAAATCAAAATGAGTAGGCTCCAAGCGCCCACATAACCTTTTACAAATGGGTCCTAATCGAAAAGGAAACAAATTCTGAAAGGATATCAGGTCCACCTATTAACCTTACTCAAGATGTCGATTCCCGCCAGGGGACTATTACTCATCTTGACTTTCCTCTTTAATCTCAACCATCCAATCTTCTCTCCAGTTCCGATGGCCTTGGAGGAAAACGCAGTACCAAGCTGCTCGGCACTTAACCCACGGACCCACCGACATGCACGATCATTCTTGACCATCTATCCACCATGATTAATCCAACGGTTAAGAATCATATCGCACAGGTCAAGTGGACCGAACAATAGCGCACAATGAGGGCGGTATTCGGTCCCTCCCCTTGGCCACGTGTCAATATATGGATGGAATCGCTCCCAAAACTTTAAAACTGCTTCCCACCTAGAACGCTTGCGATATGCTGTAAACCTATCCAAGAGCGGTATGGTATCCATTGAGAGAGAACCTGAGATATTTCGCTCACCGATAAAACCCAGATTCCGCTGCTTCGCCCTAATCCGACCAAGCCATTCCTCTGAAGCATCTGTCTCCAAAATTATCTAGGATGCAGAGACCTACAGTGAGCTGTCATCTACAAGGGCCAGACTACGTGATAGGCCTAAAAACAAAATGAAGCCTAATCATCTGGAACCAGCCTCCATGACTCTGATTTGAACCACCTCCGATCTTTCTCAGCTTGGTTATGACAAAACACCTTTAATCTGTCCTGAGGCATATCTTTCCACTCCATTTTAACCTTACACTCTGAACAAATCACTCCTTGATTGGCCAGAATATCCGCCAATTTATTGGCCGACCTTCGCACATGATTAAACCTAACTATGCGAAGGCTCTGGAGGTGTTGTTGAATCCTTTCAAAGACCTAAATCAGCCTCTAGTGCTTGGAGACTTTCTTCGGCACTGTGCCACAGTTGATTCTCCTGACCAAGTTAATAATTAGCTCAGAATCAGCTTCAACAATCACATTTTGGCGGTTATCCTACTTCAGAAAATCAAGACATTGTTCCATAGCCATGAGCTCCACCATATTGTTAGTGGCTCTTCCTAAATGGTAGTGAAAGATGACTGTAATGCTGCCATTTTGTCCCTCAACACCCCTCCAAAGCCAGCAGTTCCTGCGTTGCCTTTTGAAGCCCCATCAATATTGAATTTTAATAAACTGTGTGGTGGAGGGTGCTAGATGTCCTGTTTGGTGACCATCTGAACAACCTTCCTATCTCGGTCCTAAGGGATGAGCTCCTGCATTCCAAGCCGACTAAGAATTCTCAACTGTGCAACTGAAGGAGGGTTCTTAGGGGGGTGCCGAAGAGTAGTACCAACCGTTTCCTTAATCTGGTTTAAGATCTGCTCAAAAAGTCGATGGGGGGGGCTTTTTTTCATTCTTGAAGATTCTTTTGTTCCTTTCTTTCCAGACATTCCAAGCAATGTCTAGAAATTCATACTCTGAAAAGTTACATCTCCACTTGGTAAGTGTGTTGATGATACACCCTTGGTCTTTGTCTGTCTACTGGAAAATGGTAGCAAATGAATCCCACAACCAGGAGGTAAAACTACAATTATTAAGAAGATGCTCCATACTTTTCCTCTTGTTCACCACAGAGCTGGCATTTGGAAGGCCCCAAAACACCCCTCTTCCTGATGTTTTCCCAGGTCAAGATTTTCTTATGATAAACCAACCACATGAAAAGTTTGATCTTCATCCAACCTTGATGCCTCCATAGGTTCAACCAAATTCTATCCAGAGCCTGGGAATCCAGCCCAAGGAGTAAGTGTTTTGCCTCCTTAAGATTAAAGGAACCCTCATTATTGTTGCCCCATCTGAGTTGGTCCTGCCCTTCCATAACTAATATCCTCCTTTGTTCCACCAAATTCCTAAGCTCATTTGCTTTTTCTTTCAAAGGGTTGCCATTCCTGTAATCCATGTGCCTCCAAGTTCTCCATTTTCCTGCAATGTTAGTATGATCCCAGAAATCTTTTACCTTAATTAATCCTTTAGAATCTGTCTCATTCTTGAGATCCACAAAGTTCTCTGAAAGTAGTATAGGTTCTTGTTTCCATTTGTCCTCCCAAAAGAAGGCTAGATTTCCTTCTATGATTTCCTAGAAGCTGCTTTATTGAATTAATCCTCTATTCTCCCAGGCCTTGTTTCAAATGTGTGAGCCTTTTATACTTCTAGACATTCTTATGTGATCATTATACTACCAAGAGCTGGTATATTTTCCTTTCCAGATGCTAGCCCATTGTGCTTTTGGATATTTGACCCAGTGCCACCATAATTTTGCCCCTAAAACCTTGCTAAGAATCTCCAAATCATCCAATCCAAGTCCCACATGGTTTTTAGGTTTGCAGATTTTATCCCAGGCCACCAAGGCCCATTTATTTCTTTCCTCCCCCTCTCCCCAAAGAAATTCTCTTTGAATGGATCTGAAATGTTGCAAGACTCTTTTTGGTGTTGGGATTGCTGATAGCATGAAGACTGGGATTACTTGAAGAACATCTTTTGAGAAGACCAGCCTTCCAGCCAAGTTTAAATATCTTATAGTCCATTTCTTGATTTTTTCCTGTATCTTATTAATCACTGGCTCCCAAATGCTCTTGTGCAAAGGTTTAGCAGTTAGTGGCACTCCCAAATATTTTGAAGAGAGGATATCTCTTTGAAAGATCAGAATTCTGGAAATATTCCTCTAAATGGCTATATTAGTATTAAAGAAAAAAAATTGATTTGGAAAGATTAACTTCCATACCTAAAGCCATGGCAAAGTCACATAGGATTTGTTTATATGCGAGAGCTTCTTTCACCGTAGGGATTCCCTGCAGCATGGTGTCATCCACAAATTGTTGATGAGTCAAGGCCAGTCCATCCTCAGATAGTTGGAGACCTTTAATCTAACCTGTTTCTTTTGCATGCTTGATAGACCTACCCAGTCCTTCCATCATGAGGATGAAGAGAAAGGGAGAGAGTGGGTCTCCTTGTCTAAGGCCTCTTGAGGGAATAAAAATCTCTGAGGGAGTGCCATTAACCAAAATTTAAAAGCTGGGTGAAGTAACGAGGGCCTTGACCCATCTAACCCAGCTGTGATCAAACCCAAATGCAATAAGAACTTTCCTAATATAGGTCTAATTCAACTTATCATAATCTTTTGCTATATCCAATTGCATAATCATATCTGCCTTCCTATTGCTGGTCAAACAATGCACCACTTCATGAGCTTGAATGATATTATCAAGAATGTGTCTACCTTCCCCATAACCAGATTGTTCCACAGAAACTAGAGTATGAAGGAGAGGTTTGAGTCTATTAGCCACCACCTTAGATATAATCTTATAAACCACATTGCACAAAGCAATGGTTCTAAACCTATCAGGAGTTTGAGCCAAGTCCTGTTTAGGGATTAGGGAGATAAAGGAGGTATTGAGTGCCTTCAAAATGGTCTTATTCCTCCTGGAATCTTCTACTACATTCAGAATATCCTGTTTGACAATACTCTAGCAGGCTTTGAAGAAGTCCACATTGAAACCCTCAGGGCCTGGCGCCTTACCATTTTGCATTTCCTTAAGGACGTCACTGACCTCCTCTTCAGTCACTGGACTATTAAGGTTAAAATTGTCCTCTCTAGACACCAGCCTGGGTATATGCCTAGTAAGATTCTTGATGGACTGTTTTCGATCTGAAATGAGTTCCTTTGCTATATCGCTAAAGTGCCGAACTAGCACGGCTTCTATTTCTTCATGAGAATTGACAAAATTACCATCCTTGTCCTTGATCGAGGAAATCCTATTATGGGCTCTATTCTCTATTGTGGATCTATGGAAAAATCTAGTATTCCCCTCACCTTCTTTGAGCCATTGAACTCGAGACCTCTGTCTCCAAAATATCTCCTCTTGTTTACATAAATTCTCTGAGTCTTGATGGTATTTGGAAACATAATCACTTTTGTCTTTGTCAAAGCCATCCGTGATAAGGGCTTGATTGAGTACCTGCATTTTACCTTCAACAGATTTTTTAGCTTCAAAAATATTTCCAAATTCATTTCTATTCCAATCTTTGAGCCTGAGCTTGATGTGTTTTAGTCTTTTTTGAAGAAGGAACATTCTTGAGCCCTGAATGTTCAAATCTTATAACCACCAGGTTGTTATGTTGCTAATGAAATCTGGGTGGGAGAGCCATATGTTCTCAAATCTAAGAGGTCTATTCCTGGGGGTTCCAATGCCCTGCATCTCCAGCTGAACCGGCCAGTGGTCTGAGCCTCCGAAGGGGAGAACTCTTGCTATCATTTCCTTGTCTATGAGCATAAGGTCCTCTGAGATTATGAATCTGTCTAATTTTGAGGCCACCTGAGACTCACCTCCTCTTTTGTTGTTCCAGGTAAAGAGACCATTACTTGTTACAATTTCCACTAACTTCATATTATCTATGAACATTTAAAAAGCTAAAGAATCTTTACCTGAAATTCTGGTTCCCCCTTTTTTCTCCGAAAGTGACTTGATCATGTTGAAATCACCCCCCAAAGTCCATGGTAATCCTGCATGTCTGTCTTTGAGATCCTCCAGAGAATTTAGAAACCTGAGTTTCTCATCCATTCTTTGAGGACCATGCACATTCATTAACAGGTAGGTTTCCTTGTCTCCCGCTGGCTGAATGACCACAGATAAATAATCCTTAGATGCCTCAGCATCTATTATGCCAATTTTTGGGGATTCCAAAGAGTGAGAATACCTCCTGTAGTATTCTCTGCTTTAACTTCCAGAAACTCAAATCTATTGATCCATTTGCTATGGATTTCTTTTATTTTTTGAATGGAACATTTGGTTTCCTGGATGAAGATCACATCCGAAGCTACTTGTTTCATTCTATTACTCAGTAGTCTTTGTTTTCTTTCACTACCTAGACCCCTAATATTCCAAGAAGTAAACTTCATAATTAAAGATTTGTGAAGGAGCAGTTGGTTAGGTCTTTCATCTTACCTGAGTCTACCATTAGCTTTCCACATTCCATCAATAGCTCATTCTGCTTTTTTTTGCCTCTTTTCTTTCTTGGGTTTCTGAGTGCTAATCTTGGTGTGGTTTTCAACATTTTCACACCTTCGCTGCCCTGTCTTCCCTTATTTCTTTTCCCCTGCATTCCTTTGGTCTGGGTTTTACATAAAAACAACTGTTGAACTCTACTAAACTCCTATGGAGATAACGAATCTACGCCTTCCCTGGTTCCTTGATCCCAGAAACCTTCCAAATCTACGTTCTCTTTCTCAAGTATTTCCTGTAGTTCATGCTCCTCCATTTCCATCTCACTCTGGGTCATTTCATGGTCCATTTCCAGCTCAACTTCATTCATCATATTTCTTTCTCTTTAATATTATCGTGTACTTTATCATTATCTTCTTCTATCCCCTCCTCCACTAGATTTCCTTCTTTTGTCTGATCTGCTTCTGTAATCCCTTCTTCCTCTTCAAGAACTTGGAACCTGTTCTGACTGGTTTGTTTTCCTCCTGATTTTTGTGTCTTTGGCGCCCTTTTGCTTCCTTTTTCTTTATGTGCCACTTTATCAAAGCTTTCAATATCTTTTATTGTGTTAGCTTTGTTCCTATTCTCTATTTTACTGAGAGGGTTGTCTCTGATTAGGTGACCATGCTCATGGAATTTGCGACATCTAAATGGAATATGTTCATAATCTACTGTTTGTACCCATTTTTCATCAAATACTTCCACGATTACTTCATCCAGTAGAGCTCCAGAGAGATCCATCTCCACACATATTCTAGCAAAATAAGTGTACTTTCCCCTTCTAGTGGCCTCAGAAGCTTTGACAAAACGTCCTAACTTATTTCCTATGGCAGATAAGGATTCTGTTTGCCAATAATCAAGAGGTAGAGAGTAGAGTCTTACCTAGACTGGGACCGAGGTGAAAGTTTCATGCTCCAGAACAAAATTCATAAACCAAGGTTGCATATAGAGGCCTACTGCAGCATAAAAGTAGGGACCTCCTTCAAACACTCTGTCCTTATCTTCAATGTTTGCAAATACCACAGTGAAGAAACCCTTTGACCCAAGATGTAGGTCAATGCTTCCTTTTGGTTTCCAGTGATATTTAATCCACGTTTGTAAAGCTTTTTCAGTGGGTCATAAACCCATGAATTTGCAAATGATTACATAAGTATGCATGCAGTCCCTGTGCGCCTGCAGTGTAGGATCATTTAAAACAACTTTGGGTGTGATCATAGCTTTAGGTTTACATGGTCCCTTTCGTGCTTTGTCTTTAGTTCCCTGTTCCTTGTCTTCTTCCTCATTTTCCTTAGTGTTGTTATTCTCCCTTGATTTAGTGCCATCTTTTTCCTCTTCACTATTTCTCTTCCTTCCTTCTGAAGGACCTCTATCATTCTCCATTGGTTTTTTACCCCTGCTGGCCACAGCCTGCTTGTAGGAGGGAGTGGAGCTCCCTCCTTTTGCAACCATCCATAAAGAACAAACCCTACCAAAACCTAGAACCCTAGCAAATCGCCCTGCACAGTTTCGAACTCTTGGTCTCCATCTTGGTCTCTGGGTTAAGGTTTAGGATTTTGTATCAATATTGACTTTTGTAAAAGTCTTCCAAATTAAATGAAGCTGAAACATGAAAATTTTAAATAAATTTAATACTTAGATCACAAGAGTATTTTTAATAATTAACACAATCATTATCATTAAATAGGTCAGCACTTATAAGAAATATATCTTAATGTTATAAATATTCTAGAGAAAAAGAAAATGAATAGTCTTTTAAACATAAAAATTGACAACCATAAGATTTTATTTTTTGAATGTTGAAAAAGAAACTATTGGATTTTCCCCTTTTAAAATTGAAAAAGACAATAAAGAAATAATGATGACATGACATAAACAATATACACACTTGTAAAAAAAAATTGTGGAAATATCCTCTTTATAAAATTTAGTCTTCAATAATATTCCCACAAAAAAAATAAAAATTCATATAATTGAATGTATAATTTTAATAAGTTTTTTTTTAAATATATCATAAACTATATATTTATATATCTATATTTATAGTAATAAAAAAATTAATAAACAAAAAAACTTAAAATAATAACTAATAAAATAAAAATTGTTTAATATTTTAGATATTTAATAAATTATTTAATAATATTTTTTATATTTAATAAAAGTTTATTATTAATATTTTTTTTAATATTATTATTAATTTTTTTAAATAAAAAATAATAATAAAGTATAAAAATATAATATATTATATATATAAAAATTAAATTAATTCTCTTATAAACCAAAAAAATAAAATATGTTAGTTTACAAAAAAATCTAATTCCGATTATGCAGCTAGGGGGAGTGAGTTTCATTAAATTATAAAGTGAAGACTGAAAGAGCATCAATCTTCCCTCCCCACGTGAAGGGACGTGGATATCTTATCTCTCGAGCTCCGCGATTAACGCTGAAGGACAACAGCGTTGTAATACACTTTAAGCGAAAGAGCGGTGTTGAGAAAGTTTCCGGCAGCACCATTCTCCGGTGAAAATAATTTGGTAATCAATATTAACGTCCGTCAGTGTAAACAGAGATAAAAGAATGGGTCCACACTTCCATGTCAGCGGGTTTATCGAACTTGCAATCGGGATAAGGGTGGCCTCCTAAATGTGCTCTAGCCACAACGTTGTTGGTTGGATGGTCTGTTGCACAATCCTGCTCGAGTTCTTTATTATTTCCATGTCCTTCTACCTATCTTAGGATACAATTTATGCATAAAAAAATTCTTCTACTCTCTCTTGTTACGCTACACACGTTCCAGGTTTGGTTTACTCCTATAATCGACCAATCCTATTTTCTTTGGTCTTTATGGTTCTGAGGTGGTGCAAATAGTTCCTCTTCCCACTGTCGTCAGCTCTTTGGATGGGAATTAATGGCCAATTTTTTTATACAATCTATTCTGAAGTCAAAAAAGAAATCCTCCTTCTTGAGTGTAAGGAGTTCGGGAATCATGCTTACTTTTCACACTCAAGAAATTGCAGGTATTTTTTTAAAGTGGATTCTAGATCCCGGCATGTTTTAAAAGCACAAGATTCATTTTCATTATTTCATTGGCCATTCTTAAGTTGATTGCAAATTTTTGGAATATTCCAGGATCCGACAGACATAGGCTTAGTCAATTTTCTACGGCGCTATATCCATCAGATCTCGAAATATTCTAAAAATCTACAATCGACTTAAACTCACAGTGATTCCACCACAGTGCATCAATTGATGGAAACCTTGATGCATATGGTCCCCGGAGATAAACAAGGCAGTAGTCTATAACGCGACTTTTTGAAAGCTTTTCCGGCGGATTTTTCCGATTAAAATCCGGCAGCAATTCATTGGAATCCCAAGTTTGATAGCTAGTTTCTGCACAATCAATGGCTCCCAGGGATTTTCCAGGGTGCTGAATCCAAATATGCAGTTAAAAAACCATTTTAACTGCTAAAAATAAAGATTTAACCTCATTTCTTCCGCAGGATTCCGTCACCGGAATCTCCAAAAAGTCGCATTATAAACAACTCCATAAACAAGTTGATAACTGCAAATTGTTTGTAGGGTACACTGACATCAAACGAACCCTGGGGAACATCCGCTACATTTGGCATGATATTGTTGCCCGACTTTCAAGATTTGAGAAATATGTTGTCCTAGATTCTGTCACTAAATTAAAGGAGCCTAATGGATTTCCTGCAACGATCAATGCGATACCACTCAATGTGTCTCCTCGAGTTGTCTCTCCTTAAGGAAAAATCCTCACCCATATCTCCTGTTACCATCTCCGACTGAATGAGACACCTGTAGTATAGCTTTTCCTTCTTGTCGAATTATGCTTATGGTTTCTTGTGGCGGAAACAATAGCTCATTATATCGAACTTTTGATCAAGCTCTCTGTTTAGTTTTTAGTTTTATGCTAGCGTACACTTTTTTGTAAAGGGATAAACTGTTTTTAAAATCCACACTCTTTTACATGGTCTCTCAGATGTATTTATGTTAGTAAATAGTTCATTGGACTGATGTATCCATGGAAATATCACACACAGACTGTTTTGTCTATGACTCAGTAAATTAGTTGTGCCCGATGTAATCTTTTTTATTAATAAGAATATATTAACCCAATTTAAAGAAATAAAAATATATATAATAATTTTGAATATATAATTTGTTATAATTTAACTTTATTTTATGTTTACTTGGTTTTTATTATCTCTCATAGCCATGCAATGGTAATCTATTTAGCTCAAAGAAATAGGAGAGGGGCCTCATTCAACCATTGATTTTTAAAGCTCTCAATCTTAATTTACACCTTTCATTAGCACATAAGCTTGAATGTTTATTAAGGTCACTGAGAACATGAAAATATACTATTGAGGAAAAATCTTAGGCTACTTTCATAATTCTTTTCATAAGGATTTATAATTTTTTGTCCCTCGGATGGGAGCTCTTCACCAAATGCTAAATAAGAAGGAGAGAGTCTCCAAAAAAAGTGAGAGAAGCTACCTTATTTTCTTTGGTTAATATAATCCCCTAGTAGAAGGCATAAGCTTCATTGTGGTTGTTTGTCATGCATCCTAAGCCCCATGAATACTCAACAACTTTAAATTTCTCAAAACCCTCAAGCATTATGCCCTTCCTCAAAGCCATAGGGCATTGTCCTTTGCCTACTTTAATATAATATATATATATTATATAAACTATATTAATAATTGAAATTATTATCAATATAAATTATATTATATAATTTTAATTTTAATTTACATTTAGAGTTGGAATATTATATAATTTAAATAATTTTTATATATTATTATTATATTTTGAATTATGATAGGGTTTTATTCATTAGTTTATATTTTTATATATAAATATGAAGTTTCCCATGGGAGTCCAAGTTTAGACCTCGAGCCTAGTACAAATCCGACTAGTGAAGGAGCAAGTTGAATGAGTAGTTTTAATGTAGCCTAGGCCTAGCCTAGTAAAAAAAATGATATTAAAATTTTAGTTTTGATATCAAGGCCTCGAGTGTGGCATCATAAAAGTTTTGAATTTATACTACGAATTTGAATTGAATTTTGATGTAATAAATTTGATTTCAATTTCAATACTAATTACAACAAAAATGCATAAGCATTAGAGCAACCAAAAAATGGTAAGGAAAAAAACAATTGATGACGAGCATAACAAAAAAGAGCAAAACTCTCAATTAAATCTACCTAATAATAATGGATGATTAAATTAGAATTCTTGAAACTCCCTTACAGAACTATCCACATATAAATACAGGTACATGGATAAAGAGTTGCACTTTTTAATCAATGTTTAGCAGATTTTTCCTTCTCTATTTCCATGGAATGGAATGACAACCCTCCAACTATAAATCCACATCAAAGAGGCCACATTTTCGTGTGCACAGGGTCATCTCTCCAGTTTTATTGTTGTTTTTTTAGATTTGGATTCTCTATTTGTCATCCATTTTTAGATGGAAAATCAAGTCATGACGATACACATGTAACTTTATTATATTTTAAAATATTCTATGTAACTTTATTTTATATTTAACTAGTTTTAAAGAAAGGTTATTAAATATCATAAGAAAATTATTTTAAATGTGAGATTATATAATATAAAATTATTGATATATTTAATATAAAAAATATAATTGAAAATATTTAAACTATATTATTGAGGAAAACTTTTAAGTTATTTTCTTAATTTTTTTATAAGGCTTTATAATGTTTTGTCTCTCCTATGGGAGCCCTTCACCAAATATTAAATAGGAAGGAGAGAGTCTCCAAAAAAAAAAGTGAGAGAAGCTACCTTATTTTCTTTGGCCTATGTAATCCCCTAGTAAAGTAGAGAGCATATGCTTCATTGTGGTTGTTTATCATGCATCTTGAGCACTATGAATACTCAACAACTTTAACTTCCTCATAATCACTTCATTGTGGTTGTTTGTCATGCATCATGAGCCCTATGAATCTCAACACCTTTAACTTCCTTAGAGCCACTGAACGCTATCTTGTTTTTTATTTAAAACTGTATTAAAAAAGTGGAACTATATCAATATAAAAGTATATTAATATATTTTTATTTTAATTTAGAGTTTGAATATTATACAATTTGAATAATTGTATATTTATTTGTTTGCACTGTGCTATGGTCTTATCATATTTTATGTTTTTATATAAATATGAACTTTCCCCATGGGAGTGTGAAGAGAATTTCGTTAGGTCGTAGTATACCTTCCTTCAAATTTGCTCTGAAAATTATGGGAATTCTCGCAAGATTTTGATAATCAAATTATGGCAGCAATTTTTGTAAATCCAGGTTACAGCTGTCAAACTTCAAGATTTGGGTACTCAATGGTTTTCATGGTGTTGAATCCATTTCCACCATTAAAAACATGATTCAAACATTTCTACTCCCATAATTTTTTAAATTTTTTGCCCAACCATTTTTGACCATCCCGGAAAATTTTCCACATTTGTAGACAACACCTACCTTAGTTGTTAGATCCTTCCATCTTACGAGCAGTTGGCCTAGGCCTATCCTAATTAAAAAAAAAAAAAAAAAAAATCATATTAAAATTTAGCTTTGATAACAAGGCCTCTAATTTGGCATCATAAAAGTTTTAAATCCAATATTTACAAAGTATTTGATACAATGAATTTGAATTGAATTTTGATATAACAAATTTAACTTCAATTTTAATGCAACAAAATTGAATTTCATTCCTTTTAGTACAGCAAAAAGCACAACAGCTAAAACAACCAAGCTGACCATGTAACGAAAATAATAGTGAAAAAAAATGGTAAAGAAAAAGACAAAGCTCACCATGCAGTGAAAATAATAGTGAAAAAAAAAAAGTGGTAAAGAAAAAACAAATGATGCGAAGGTTAAAAAAAACAAAACTCTTAATTGAATTAAAATTCTTGAAACTCCCTTACACAAATATCAACATATAAGTGCATATGCATGCACATGGGATTGTAATTTTTAATTAATATTCTGCAGTTTAAAATGGAATGACAACCCTCCCAGTATAAATCCACATCACACAAGCTACATTTGCGTATGCATAGGCTCATCACTGGTTTTATTACTGCTTCTTTGTAGCTTTGGTTTCTATATTTGTTATCTTTATGGAAAATAAAACGATAATTATACAAATCTAAAATGTATTTTAAATTATATTTTAATGTATTTTTTTTCTATTTATTTTTCTGCAATGGAATATATATTAATATAAAATTATTAATACATTTAATATAAATATATATAATTGAAATTATATTAAAATTATATATTTTTTTAATATAATATAAAAATACTATTATTTTTTTTTTATATAAAATATTATTATTTATATATTATATATATATATATATATATATATTTGTGAGATAATTATTTTTATGTATATATATATAATTATATATAAAACATAAAACATAATTCCCAGTAGTGCGGTATAGAATCCTTGTATTCTAAGATGTTGCTGACTGCAAAGTTAGCATAGGTCATCACGCCATCAATATCTTCCTCCATTTCTTTGTTCAGCGTATCACTCGGAAAAATCGTCGACTGGTTTTCCAACCTCACTGTATTGGTGAGGACATTAAGCTTTACCATTCCATGAATTCCCAAAATTGATTAAGCAGGATATCCATGTCCAATCTCATATCAATCATGACCTTCCTGCACCTCATATCCTCCAATTAGAGCATAAAGTGAGAATTCTTTCCTTGACCATGTCCTTTATACCTTGTACAACGATCGATCAATGGTTATGCCGAGTTGTCTCAAAACCAGAGCAAGTACTTTATTTATACTAGCCACAGATTTATCATCCTCTAATATCCACAGGAAGGTATTCAACCACCCCTGGACCTCTTCCTCAACCGTCGGTGTCAAAAGGCTTTGGCATCTGCTTGGCAGGAAAATTCTTGACCGCGGTCCCTCCATTAGGGGTTCCACAGGGAGAAAAGTACACCTCGATATCGCAGGGTGGAAATTCTAATAAGATATGCTTTGTTGGAATGGAGTAAATTTGGAGCAAAATCTTGGAGTAGAAACTTGGAACAATAAGAGTAACACTATCTTTCACTATCTTTCAGATAAGAGATAATTGCTTAAAAAATTCATAAAACTTTTGTTTTCATTCTTTTATAAGATTTTTATTTCAATCTTCATTTTTAGAAATGAAGATTTGTTCTTATTTTTAAAGTCTATCTTTCAGATATGAGATAATTGCTTCAAAAAAATTCACAAAACTTCTTCTTTCCATTCTTTTATAAGATTTTTATTTCAATCTTCATTCTTAGAAATGAAGATTTGTTCTTATCTTTAAGTCTATCTTTCAGATAAGAAATAATTGCTTCAAAAAAATTCACAAAACTTCTTGTTTTCATTCTTTTATAAGATTTTTATTTCAATCTTCATTCTTAGAAATGAAGATTTGTTCTTATTTTTAAGTAGAAGCATTATTAAGACTTAGATAGTAAAATCATAAATCATAGAAAAAATTTTAAAAAACCCTTAACATATCGCCACTAATTTTTATTAGTCCCTGCTGCCTACGGCATGGGACTATAGTAATCAGTTTTTAGTCTTAGCATTAATCTATTTGCAAGTAACCCAAAGTTTTTCGTTGGCATTTCATAAAATACGTTTGATCAACCTATCGAATAAAGGCATTGGTTTTTAGGGCCAATAAGAGTTTTTTTCATCTTATTTGGCCTCTCCCCGAGGCCAAGAGACTATAAAGATTATATACTAGGAATTGGTTTCATTAATATTTTCAAAAGATAAACTAATGTTCTTGACATCAAATGTTTGGTTTGAGAAATGTCATTAAATTAGTTACCGAAGGTAACTGGTCCCCCACCCGTCAACTTCGAGAGAATTCACATGTAAACACATGTACCTTCGTCCCCCACCCGTCAACTTCGAGAGAATTCACATGTAAACACATGGCTACCACATGTTGAAAGTTTGACACATGTTGAAAGTAGTTTGCATGGAGGTACCCATTTGTCCACTTCCAAAGACTATATTGGAGCGAAACTTCATTAGCTTTTTTCATATTTCACAAACTAGAAAGTCTGAGCCGATTGCCAATGGTTGAGCATAGATAGCAAGCAAGTAGGTCGTATTTGGGGATTCAATAGCACAATTGTTACAGAAAAAGCCCATATTTGGGGATTCAATAGCACAATTGTTACAGAAAAAGCCCATGACTTGAGGTTCTCCTTCCACTGGGGATTTTGTAAGTCATTCAATGCTAGATATTCCTGACCTTAATGCACAAGTCACTGTTCAGGATAGGATGCACAACTGACTGTTCAGGATAGGAAAGAACTTCACAGAGTTACTGCTACTCTAGATACTGAGAAATAGAACGTATACAAGACCCTGCAAGATATTATGCATTTTTTGCCAGATACATACTGCTAGATACTCTAGTAATCCAGTATATTTAGTATGGATAAACCAGGTAAGTGAAAAGAACTGTCTATTCTAGGTTGATTCAACCAATTTTGTAAACTCCAATTTTGTAAACTTTGTTGTATAGCTGCGCTACAAATGCAGATTTTAATATGAAATATTTACAGTTTAAAAAAAATGTTTTTAGATTTTGAAGATAAGTGTTATTCCATACCCACTATTTAGGCATCTGCTTCTAAAGTTTCTTCCTTTCATAGAAATTGCATGAAGTCTATGCATGTACTATTGACCTGTCTCGGCTTTATCTCACTGAATTTGGCATTATCTCGGCTTTATCTTCGCAGGACTGCTCTCCTGCGATCACTAAATTACTTATGAAACAGCAAGAGGATTCGATTCCGTATGAATTTCATCTTTAACTCTTTTGGTTGAAGTTCTTACCTCTTTCTTCTTGCTTCACTCCTTCCCTTTAATGCTAGGATTAGGATTGGGAGCATTAAACTATTTCATGGATATCTTTGAATCAGACTCGTTTTACTGAGACTTGTTTTACTGAGGTAAAAGGAGCGCTAAAGTCTTGTTAAACATATTATAAAAACAAACTAAAATGTGCATAAATTTATCTGCAAAACTAACTTTCCCTGATTCTTGCACTTTAGGAATAAAATCCAGACAAAGGCTAAAATACTTAGAATAAGATTAGGAGGATTGCATTTCAAATCCAAACCTGGTTTTTCGCTGTTGACAAGCAATTGATAGCAGGAGCATGAATATTTGTGACATCGACTAAAACTGCGCGCCTTCTAGGCTGAGAACTATTTGCATTGGCAGCAAGATCATCCACTGCAGCTCGCTTAGGAGCTCTTTTCCTAGTCTATTTCTTCTCCCGACGCACGCAATTTTCCTGTCCCTTGACATCTTTAATCTCCCCACCAAAAACAGGATCCGCTACCAGACAAAGCACTAGAAATCCTTCTAAACAACATTAACGCATAATCTATAACTTCTGGACACCAAGAAGATTTTGTCATTCACTGGAACAACAGACTGCAAAAAAAAGCGAAATACTAAAATGAGAACGTGTAAAAACTAAGAAATCATTTGGCAAATTAGCCTCCCAGAGTAAAAGAAGTTTGCAGTGAAACTCTTGCAAATATTATAAGGGTTTGAAGGCAAGAAATTCAGTTGGTGAAATTCCAGTCACAATTTGCAGTTTGTCCGGGAAGGGGCAGCGACTGAATCTGCAGAGAAAATATTTGGGCCACATTGATCTTTAGCTCTATAATTGGAGAGAAGGGATTTCACAACAGTTGTGTACTGTCCTGGCTGATTTTTTTTCCCAATGTTCCAATGTTTTTCCCAATGTTCCAACTCTTACCACCAGGAAACATGAAACTAGCCCCACTTTTAAGTGACCCATGTAATCTGAGGCAGCGACTAAATCTGCAGAGAAAAGAGCCCCACTTTTAAGTGACCCATGTAATCTGAGGCAGCGACTAAATCTGCAGAGAAAAGCTTTGGGCTACATTGATCTTTAGCTGTAAAATGAGAGAGCAGGGATTTCACAGCAGTTGTGACTGTCGTGGCTAATTGTTTTTCCCAGTGTGGCAACTCTTACCACCAGGAAACATGAAACTAGCGACACTTGTAAGTGACCTATGTAATCCATGCAAGTATGTTGTAGTGTTGCAATCTGAACAATAATTGAATTAATAGCAATAATTAAAAATTAATTCAAGACTTTTATAAATAGTTTAATTAGAATGACACTTTTAAACTATTCTTTTCGCTAAGTGTATAGTTGACATATTCAACGTATTAGCCAATCTTAATTTTGGTTTATAAAGCATGGTTTCTTGACACTTGTAAGTGACCTATGTAATCCATGCAAGTATGTTGTAGTGTTGCAATCTGAACAATAATTGAATTAATAGCAATAATTAAAAATTAATTCAAGACTTTTATAAATAGTTTAATTAGAATGACACTTTTAAACTATTCTTTTCGCTAAGTGTATAGTTGACATATTCAACGTATTAGCCAATCTTAATTTTGGTTTATAAAGCATGGTTTCTTGGCAAAACGGTCTGTTACATTTCACGGCCAGGTTCTGCCATATGTGTCAGTTAAATGGGCATTTTCATCTAAGTATTACTGCACTCTATAGTCTATACCACTATCGCAATCATATATATCCCATTCAATTTCAATGTAAAGGCATTATGTCCTTACAAACAACTACACGCCATTCTTTTAAAAATCCTAAGTAGCATCCCGCAAATCCTAAGTAGCATCCCGCTTCTGTTGATTCTTTACTTTTACTCTCACATGGTAGCTTAAGAAGTTCGTTTTGTGCGAGTAACTTGTTTGAGATGTAGTTTGTTTTCTGGCAAAGGAATTAAAAAAGCAAAAACCCGTGAGAATGATATGTCTAAGATGTAGCTTGTGTTCTGGCAAAGGAAAGAGTCAAAACAGAAAACTACTTCATTAATTGCGACATAATAGAAGAATTTGATGTAGACCTGCACATCCAAACTGATACAGGAAATCTTCAATGGAGATGCGGGGCATCGATCCCCGTAGCTCTCTCATGCTAAGCGAGCGCTCTACCATCTGAGCTACATCCCTAATTTGATCATATGAAATTGTATCAACTATGTTCAACGTCCCCATTGAAAGATTTGTAGCTATTTCAAACATGTTGTAGTCAGTAGGCAAGAAATCTATCATATTATTTTTCTACATCATTTGTTTTCCTTTTGTGAAGTCTATTCACTCTACTTTTTTCATTAAAAAAATAATTACATCTTCATGTATCTGACACTGTCTGTGCCATCTTTATCTGACACTGTCTTCACCATCTTTACTTGTATAACAAAAAACTCTAAAACAAAACAACTATTAAATCCTTATAGACATCATAAAAAAAATCCTATACTTTTGTAAAACTCTAAAACAAAACAACTATTAAATCCTTATAGACATCATAAAAAAAATCCTATACTTTTGTAAAACTCTAAAACAAAACAACTATTAAATCCTTATAGACATCATAAAAAAAATCCTATTCTTTTGTAAATCATCTATGAAACGTCTCAGACTAGTCTAGTAGCTGATCAGATTACAAATAAAAATATATCATCTATGAAATATCTCAGATTAGTCTAGTAGCTCGATCAGATTGCAAATTAAAATATACAGTCACAGAAGCATTATTTGTAAATAATAAAAAATATATATATAAAAAAAGACCCACCATTGTTCCTGTGCTCATTCAAGAGACGCTAATTGATACTTATGTTTCCTGCATTTGTCATGAAGCCTTGGTTGAAAGCTGTGACTAAGCTCAGACAACGATTGACAGGTCTTGCATGCCTACTGTTTCCGTTTCCCCACTCAACGCAGGGACTAACGGCTATTTACTCGCCCAACTTTTCTAATCGATGCATCACCGCACATTCCCGCTTCGACTCCTCTCAGTGTCGGTGTTCTGGAATTCTGGGGGACCCATTGCCTTTTCTCTGCTCACAACATTGTTGTTGCAGCAAGTTCTCTGCTCACAACATTGTTGTTGCAGCAAGTTCTGTAATAGGCCCATTCTTACCTCATTCTTCCTTCTCGAGCTTACAGCAGGGACTAGCTGCCCCGCAGCCCCCTTGTTTTATTTTAAATTTTAAATTTCATAAAAATAAAGGAGCTCATATACTATAATGGGCAATGGGCAATGGTCACAATAATGAGTACTAATGCGTTCAGTTAAGGCTATATACTTCACTATTAAGTCAATGGCCCACCAAAAGGGTCCTATAACTCCCTATTTATAAGAAATTTCCAAACCTTTTTGGAAACTTTCAAAGATGGGATAACTATTTTTAAATTCATTTATTTTATAATATTGATGTAAAATTTGAATAATAGTTTTATTTATAAATATTATGTTATATTTTATGCTTTTTAGTTCAAGCTTGTATTTAATTAAATATTTTTATTTTAGCATTTTACAATCTAATAGGAATAGGAAAGAGATGTGTTATTAAATGTTACATTTAAAAACAATAAATCAATATTTACATTAACAAATTAAAATTAAAAAAAGCTAATGTAAATCATAAATAGAATACTTTAATTTCCATCTGGAAGTAATTGAAAGTATATATGTGTGTAATTTCTTCACTATTGTTTAATACGCAGTTGACAAATGACATGTAAAAATAATATTATTGATATTGCATGATGTGTAATTCATTCTATATTCAATTAACATATAACATTTAAAACAAAAAAAGCTATTTTATTGTACATTATAAGTAACATAATTTTATATCAACTTTATATGGCAAATAATAAAACAATTAAAATTGTTTTTCTTAAAATTGTTTTTCTTTATATTTTCAATTTTTTCTTTATATTTTCATTTTTTCTTTATATTTTCATTTTACATTGTGAGAGAAATATATAGTTTATTTCATTCTTTATATGGAGTTCATATTAATATTTATGTGAGAGAGAATGTGTGTTCTTATTCTATTAATATGTTTTTTTTTTCCAAATTGAAAGTATAGTATAAATTTTCTATTCCTTCAGTGTTTAATATAGAGTTGACATATAATATTTTAAAAAGCATTAATAATAAAAATACTTTAATGTGTTTGTGTAGAGAGAATACTAATAACAAAAACAATTCTATATATTAGACAAAAAAAATGAAAAAAAATAAATTTATAGTTAAAACATTTTATTAGTGTGTTCAAAACTATCATAAATCTATTTAACTCTAAATACATCCAAAGCTTAAAATATTTAAACATTTTATTAGTGTGTTCAAAACTATCATAAATCCATTTGACTCTAAATACATCCAGAGCTTCAAATATTCAAATTAAATATTTCTAAGTGCAAACATTTTCTTAAATTTTGCATTCAAAAATGTTTGCATTTTAACAAAAACGATTTCTCTCAAATTTTACATTAAAAAAAATGTTTGGGTTTTAAGATAATTGATTTTGATTCCTCTAAATGCTTAATAGATATAAAATTAAAATAAACTTATGTGAATATTATTTTATAAAACGCGATTTTCTTAAAATATAAAAAACAAATTGATTATTTTACTTTACATCCCATAAATCATAAATTACTATTAAACATAATTACGTTATAAAATATAAATATAAATATCTTTGAGACGTTATAAATATAAATACTACGAATATTGATACTATCAATATGAATATGGTGGTGAAGGCTATCTATTATTTCTATTAATATCTAGTTGTAATAAAAGACTAAATTCATGTATGTTTTTATGTTGAATATGGATAAACACACTCAGTGTATGAACTTTCTTTTGAATTTGTATGACAACTTATTAATAAATGTGAAGTATTATCAATATGAATATGGTAGTTAAAGCTATCTATTGTAGGTTATCTAGCTATCTTTATTCCTTGCCACCTACCGCGCCACTTACCGCATGGGACTATAGTAATCAGTTTTTAGTATTAGTATTAATTTCATAAACTTTTTTTTGAATTTGTATGACAACTTATTAATAAATGTGAAGTAGTATCGATATGAATATGGTAGTTAAAGCTATCTATTATAGGTTATCTATCTATCTTTATTCCTTGCCACCTACCGCATGGGACTATAGTAATCAGTTTTTAGTATTAGTATTAAATTCAGTTTTTAGTCTTAGCATTAATCTATTTGCAAGTAACTCAAAGTTTTTCGTTGGCATTTTATGAAATACTTTTGATCAACCTATCAAAGCATTGGTTTTTATCGCCAATATGAATTTTTTCCGTCTTATTTGGCCTCTCCCCGAGCCAGAGAGGCTATAAAGGTTATACAGTAAGAATTGGTTTCATTAATATTTTCAAAAAATAAACTAATGCCAGCATTAGTTCTTGACATCAAATGTTTGGTTTGAGAAATGGCATTAAATTAGTTACCTTCGAAGGTGCCTGGTCCCCACCCGTCAACTTCCAAAGAGAATTCACATGTAAAAACATGGCTAACACATGTTGAAAGTAGTTTGCCTGGTCCCCCACCCATCAACTTACAAAGAGAATTCACATGTAAACACATGACTAACACATGTTGAAAATAGTTTGCATGGCTGTACTCATTTGTCCACTTCCAAAGACTATATTGCAGCCAAACTTCATAAATAGCCGATAGCCAGTGGTCGAGCATAGATAGCAAGAAAGCGAGTTGTATTTGGGGATTCGATAGCACAATTGTTACAAAAAAAGCCCCTGACTTGAGGTGCCCCCTGACTTAGGTTCTCCTTCCACTAGAGATTTTGTAAGTCATTCAATGCTAGATATTCTTGACCTTAATGCGCAAGTCACTGTTCAGGATAGAATGCACAACTAACTGTTCTGGATAGGAAAGAACTTCACAAAGTTACTGCTACTCTAGATACTGAGAAATAGAATGTATACAAAATCCTGCAAGATATTATGCATCTTTTGGCAGATACATACTGCTAGATACTCTAGTAATGCAGTGTATTTAGTATGGATTTCTTTAAAACCAGGTAAATGAAAAGAACTGTATATTTAGGCCGATAGGCCTTCCTTTGAAAGGGACCTTCGTCGTCCCTTTTGTTCTCCGGCTGACACGTGGCGTCGGGTCCCCTTCGTCCTCATGCTGACACCTAGCATCGATCGGGCATAACACCTCGTCGCCGAGGAAAGATGAAGGAAACAACGGTGAGAAGTATGCGCGGTCGCCAGGCAAACAGAAGAAATGATTGAAAGTCATCGTGGCAGCAAAAGTTGTTGGAGTGCGTCCCAACTTTATTGGATGGATTTCACTTCTACATGGGGCATATTCGAAAGGAAGGAAGTCATTAGATGGATTTAAATGCGGAGAAGAAAGTAATGGAGGTGGAGTTCATTCAGAGTTGGCTTCGATATCCAACTGGCTTTTCAACTTTTGGTATGACTTCTACACAGTAACACACAACAACCGCCTTCCTTCCTGTTACTTACTCCACGCACTTTGCGGTTCTGTTTGGTACCTGTCCAAGACCAGTTGCGGTTCTGTTGACGAACGGGAAGGGGAGAGCAGGAAGTTGCGTTGGGGGTTAATCCCGGGTAGCATCCAGTGCTGACAGGCGGCCTTCAGGCTGCCCGAAGTTGGCGCGCTAACAGGATGCTGGTTAGATCCTGTACCCACCGGAACAGAGAACAGAGACACAATCAAGCATAAATCGGAGAAAAAACGAGATCCATTATTGCTCATTACTCCCAAAAACCCACATCTGTTCTGGCACGATCAATTGTTCTGCGGTTTTCCTGCTTCCATGACCTTACTGGCAGCCTTCATGGATCAACCTACCGACATCAATTTCGCAAACTACCCACAACTTGGATCAATCTCACACAGTGTAGCAGTGTTCAAACTGATAGAGGAGCCTGGTTCGACAATCTCACGAACGAAGAACGAAGCTGGAAATCGTGAGCCCACGCTGTTGTTAGGCCGATACTTCTGCACAATATCATTTCTTCCAGGTGCGCCAGATACTTGAATTTTTGATGGGTATCTTAATATACACGAATAGATGCAAAATACATTGAAATCTTCGTTATAGTATTTGCATTGAGTAATCCAGTAGAAGGTTGTATTCGCGTCTTATGAAACTAATGAAACTTATCAAGGCAATTCCCTGCAATTTGTTAAATCAAGATACTTTATAGACGTCAACGAGTTTTGGTTATAGGTTATTTCATATGCCACCGAGGTTCCAGCCTTCAAAAACATGTTCTGCCTCTGAAGGTTTGTTTGGTCCGTACGAGCAGATTGTTTTATACGGTTGGGGAAGCTGCAGGTCATTTGGCGAATTTGATTGTTTAGATATCTTATGTTGATCCAAATCCCAAAGACACATTTTGTCCCTCTTTGTCTGTCTGGTCCGTGAGTGGAGTGTTTAATAGGGTTAAGGCCAATTGCAAGTCTTTGGTAAATCCATAGAAGAAAGCTCTTCACCTATGACATGAATATAGTGGAATAGATACCTTCACATGTAGCATCTCAGCTGAAGTGGATCTTTTGAGTATTGTAAGTTGGTTACATTTCATTGTATTGCTTCGAAAATAGTGAAAATATCTAGTAGTTTAGAGCACGTTTATTAAAAAATTCAGGGAACATAATTTTGTCAAACTTGGTAAAACTCCACCACCTTATTGACCAAAACTGAGTCTGACCGATTTTAACCAGGAGTTTTGACACCGCTTGCCAATTCGGAGAGCCGAGTCAACTTGTGACTTTTGAGTATTCATTGCGTTATAAAGAGCTCTGTTTCTATCAGTCAAAACTGATTCCGAACTACTTTTGTGCTTTCTCCTGTTTCTTAAAGTGCCTTCCGATTTACTATCAATTGTTTACAGTTCATTATAAAAAGTTTGTTAAGTTAGCTAGGATGTGGTCTAGCGGTAGGAGAAATGGAGCATTCACTTTGGACAGACCCAGGTTCGATACCTGGTCTCTTCTCTCTGGCACTGTAGTCTACCCGAGTCCCAAGAGTAGCATGATTCAAACTGGAACCAATCAAGGATATTATCGACTGAATATTTCAGTAGAAAACAAGTGCGTTAAGATAGACTGATTTAGCCATTAACTAAGTATGTTGCAAAATAGAGGGAGCATAGGATTTAGGCATATTCATGGAAGGAACTTGGAAAATATCTGGTGGATTTGTATCCAGATTGTTTTTATGCAACTTAGACAGTAATACACAGTGGTTCAATCTCACGAGATGCCCTTTGATGGGCATATACTTTTTAGAGAATGGTCTCTACAGTTTTTCCCTTTCACATGAAAAAGCAGCATAAGAGATTTCTTGCCATGAGAAGACAATGGGTATAATTAGGTTTTGATTTTGTAGCTTATTTGATTAGAACTAGCAGTATCTGAAAGTAAAGTGTTGCTTTGAACATTCTAAATGAAAATTTATTCGAAGGGACCCTCCAATTTGACCCTTGTTCTTTAGAATATTAAGGTGCTTTCCCCATATATTTGTTCTTCAAAATGACAGAAAAACATGTTGACAAAATAGGATGCTTCCATTCACTTGATTGATGGGATAGAAATAAAAGTAGTTATGGAAGGTTCAAGATGCCGAGATGCATAATTGAACACATCATTGAGACTTGTTATTCATGACCTGAGCAACTTCCCATTTGAAACATCGTCCTGATATAATTTATTTGTAATTACAACTATCCATTCTTCAAATTTTGGAAAGAACATGCAAAGGGTTGGTTTTAGGACATGGATTGGTCAGGGAAAATCGTTCATCAATTCTTTAATTGAATATCCGAAATGTTTGCACTATTCAAGCAACAAAGTTTTAATATCTATATTGAATACTGATGTATCATGAGTACAGTTTTTGGGTAGGCTAAGAACCACCAGGAGGGTTCGTGTAAAGGATTTTGATGTTTGTGTTGTTTGGAGCCATGTAGACAACATGCGTATGGACTTTTCTATTTTGGCTTTGTTTCTCACCTCCCATAAGAGGTCTATAATTCTATGTTATAATTCTATGTTTTTCACCTACGGTAAGAGGTCTACAATTCCAAAATTTATGGATCAAGGGTTTTGGAGAAGCTTTTGCTTCATATATTATTTTTGTAATAAAAAAATACCGTTGTAATTCAAGCAAAAATAAAATAGCTAAAAGGTGTGACCTAAGTGGATTGAAGAAAAAGTAGGTGCAGTCAACAATGTAGGAGTTCTTTGGCATGTGAGTTTTCTTGGTTCCTTAGAAGTTTATAGTTTTAGAACTCATTGATCATTGATCCTGCAACATGGTGCCACGTTATCTTGAATTTCTAAGAGGCTTCCTTTCCCCAATTATAGAAGAGCTTATTGACTGATATGTTGTTATCGTTCTAAATTATTTTCCCATCAACATTCAGTCTGACTTAATGCAACAACTCTTACCAATTGAGAGCTCAAGGCATCATTTTTTACCAATTGAGAGCTCCAATGTGCTAACACGGGAGTCATCACAAGGTGTTGGGGAGGAAGATTCCAAAAAAGGCTTTCACAGAAAAAGCTATAACACTTGACAGGTGAGGATTTGAGGCTGAGCAGAACATAAAATAAATTACAGGGGAGAAAAATTATATAGCAGAATGAGGGCCAAATTATTCTCGTTGCATGCATCTTTAGGCAATCATTTGTAGGAGCCATGCAGCTGCACAATCCCCAAGGTAGTTGGGTGCATATGTGAGGTTGTACATGCCATACAAGGGTGCACAAGTATAGATTTTGGATCACATTTGATGCACACAGATTGAGGCTGTTCAGGGGTTGCTTATTGAAGTGGCATAATTTCCAAGGAGGCCATACAACTGAGAGAGAAATCTGGGCTAAATTATGTGGCACAATTTCTAAGATTTCTGAACTAATACAAGTTCATTAATTATTGTAACAAATTTTCAGAATCCCTGTGTGTGCAATGTGGGTAGAGATAATAAAATCACTTGTTTGCAATAATAAACCAATTTCTCACTAGGTTAACATAATGACACATTCATGAAAAATGCTTAGGTATGGCCCCTGTAGCCTTCCAAGGTAATTTTCTGTAATGAAAATTAGCAAACTGGTTGATTTGTGCCATGGATAGCAACCCATAT
Source organism: Pinus taeda (assembly GCA_000404065.3). Taxonomy (NCBI): domain Eukaryota; kingdom Viridiplantae; phylum Streptophyta; class Pinopsida; order Pinales; family Pinaceae; genus Pinus; species Pinus taeda. The sequence goes on along the minus strand of APFE031312281.1, from coordinate 1,632 downwards.
TGCCTTACATTTGCATGCACTTTCCCTGTTTGATCAATGCTCCCTTGACTCCATTTCCCAAGGTGTGATTAGGCACTTGGTCTTGAGGATTTTACCTTGCTTCATATATTATTTTTGTAATAAAAAAATACCGTTGTAATTCAAGAAAAAATAAAATAGCTAAAAGGTGTGACCTAAGTGGATTGAAGAAAAAGTAGGTGCAGTCAACAATGTAGGAGTTCTTTGGCTTGTGAGTTTTCTTGGTTCCTTAGAAGTTTATAGTTTTAGAACTCATTGATCATAGTCTTCACTCCTACATAAAGCTTATGAGATTCCTCATATTCTGCAACATGGTGCCACGTTATTTTGAATTTCTAAGAGGCATCCTTTCCCCAATTATAGAAGAGCTTATTGACTGATATGTTGTTGTTGTTCTAAACTATTTTCCCATCATCATTCAATCTGACTTAATGCAACAACTCTTACCAATTGAGAGCTCAAGGCATTATCTTTTACCAATTGAGAGCTCCAATGTGCTAACACAGGAGTCATCACAAGATGTTGGGGAGGAAGATTCCAAAAAAGGCTTTCACAGAAAAAGCTATAACACTTGACAAGTGAGGATTTGAGGCTGAGCAGAACATAAAATAAATTACAGGAGAGAGAAATTATATAGCAGAATGAGGATTTTACCTTCATATTTCTTTCCCTCACCCATTGATCCAGTGTACTATTGTCACCCATTTCGTTAAGGATTACTATACAAAATTCACCTTCTGTGTTCATTCGATAGCCTTAGCAATCTGATTGTTTGGGAAGAACCCCCCTCCTCGAGTTGGAGAGGAGCCCACCAGAAGAGTGAGCAAGAGTTATTGAGTGTGTATGTAAAGGAAAACTCTCATACTTACTTTGGATGGTGGGTTTTATATTTTGTATTTCAGCTTTGTTCGATATGGGAACCGAATGCCTCTTTTACATTGATGACTGAAACCTGTTACCCATATTTCAACACATCTCTTGAAACACATCTCTTAATATCATATAGTGTAGGTTTACAAGAAATATATAGTTTTAGGCAGACATACCCTAGAGTGCACAGATAAGTATAAATTATGCAAAAAATACTATGAATGCCTATCCATTTCATTCCTGCAAAGGGTAAATTAAGTGAGCGAAATATATGGCAATTGCCTTGCTTTAAACAAATCTCTTAATGGGTTGTACATTGTGTAAAAAACGTGTGGATTTTTCCTAGAAGATCACATGTCATGTGCGAACAAAATATTCAAGAAAGGATCAGTATCAGTAATGGCTGGCAAATGTTCCTATTTCAATAATGTTTTGAAAGTATTGAATCTGATTAACATGCACTTTTGTTAATGTGGTCTACCTTGGGTGGTTAATACGAGAGGTTGTTCTCCTCCACATCTAGGTTGTGCCCTTATTATTTTTCACCATCAAAAGTTAGCCTTCTTAGATTAGAATCCGCATTCACATCACATCTTCTTTGACTAGAATTTTGTGTTGTTGTGAAATTGATGCATTGCAGGTACTCCTATCACAGGAAAAAGAAACCTCCTATTAATATTATGGAGACAATCTTGACAACGAATGTCATTCCTCTATTGTTGAATGGTTGCACCGAGATTCAAC
>APFE031312275.1:17211-34793 GCA_000404065.3 Pinus taeda | reverse complement strand
AACATATACACATTTAAAAAGAACATGTAACAAGATTTTTAACAATAGATATTCATCTCCATTTTACCATGGAGATTCTTAATGCGTGAATATAATTTGTTACAATACCATGGGCCAATACATGCCTTATTAATACCACATGCCCAAAAAAACTATAACTCTTTTCATATGACACTTGTTCAAATGACATTTTTTTTTAAATTTAATCAATTTAATTAAAACGGGAAAAAAGCACCATACCATAAAATTATTAACATTAATTGAGAGTATTATTAATAAAATTATTAAACCTCATTATTATTAATAAATTTATTAAACCTCATTATTATTTTTTTTCTCAGTAAAGACTATTCTATTAATAAAAAAGAGGAAAAAATATTTACAGAGAGGTTTGAACCTCTAAGGGGGCTGTAGCCTACCCTCTACCAAAAAAACTATTGCAGGTGTCCTAATGCCTGACTTTTACATAGTTAAATATCAGAACCATAGGCAAACTGGTGTTCTTTAGAAAATTCATCTTTGCGCTGAGCTAGATCAGGGTGAGGCTGCATAATAAACTGATCCCTTACAAAAATATTTCCCTTTAGAAGGGCTATTACATTTCCATTGAGACTCAAAAAACCTGTAGACTGTAAATCTCATGCCATTGAGAAAATAGACCATGCAAATTAGGAAAACGCATACCAGGAACAAACCACAGAAGTTCACTTTCGGAAAAGTCATTGAAACCATGAAGCTCTTAATCTTGCTGAGGAGAGCCGACACCCTTCTCGCTTGCTTGGTTGACCCAGGTAACCATGAGGTTGTCTTCTACATCCATCGCGCTGCGTCCTGGAGGGAGAACAAGGCTGAGGATGTTCCCGGAGGTGCTCACAGGCTTACATTCCATAATGGGCTCCTTTGAAGATGAAGGCTGGTGCCGAGAGATTTCCTGCCGGCCATCGTCGCACAAAATCCCCGAGTCGTTGAGGACATCCCCAATTGGGCTTCCTTGAAGAGCACTGGAAGTATGGGAGTGAGCCTACTCCCTGGATGTTTCTTCCGAACTAGTAGGCTCTTCCTCTAATTCTGGCTCTTCCTCCTCCTCCGAAAAGAGCACCGTTACAATAGCAGAGATGAGTGGCTTGTTCAGCTTGCCGCGAAACTTAAAACGAGCTGAATGGAAAGAACTGGTGAGAGAGGGACCAGAACTGTTGGAGGGTGGTGAGGGGGGCGGGACATAAGCTAAAGGCTCTAAGCATTGCAGGACAGAGCCTCCGCGACTGCAAGAACCTCCCCTTGACCCAGTATTACTCCCACGTCTAGGGATTCCACGTTGTCGAGGCATGGTGAAATTCGGGTGGTGAATGTCCAAACAGAGACTCTGAATTTGGGGGATGAACAACCAATTGCAGGCTAAAGACCAGACGCTCCAAGACCAGACGCCTTCCCGCATAACCCAATTATTAACTGATAAAACCCACTGATCTCGCCCGGTACTGACCAGATACGCTATGCCTAGACCCCAAACAATGACAAGCAACACGAAATTCTTGTGCCAGACACAAACACAGAGAATGAACTTAATGAAACATACGACAACAGTATTCAGACACGGCAATAAACTTAATGAAACAGGTTCAGACCCAACTGACCCTCTTAACATTCCAGAACCAACGGACATATACCTGACCCAGGGAGGCTCCCATGCGCTGTTCGCTGCCCTGGAACTCAGCCGAATTAACCACCTGAAGCATGCCTCTATGCCATATCCGCCGAGGAGCAGCTCTTTTATGCCCTGATTGAGGCACACCATCCGGGAATGATGTCCTTGCAATTCATTAATTCTCCTGCTCAGCGCCATTACTCCCAAGCCCGATCTGCCATTACTCAGAGCCTTGAATGCCTGAGTTTCGCCTGCCTTTAACCGCCAAGAACTGCTGGTCGTAACGCCAACTGCCGTCCTCTTTAGTAATGGCATTAATACGTGGTTAATGCACCCGCATCCGGGTTTATTAAACCTCATTATTAATAGACATGCTAATGTTATTAAAATGAGGTTAATAACATTAGCATGTCTATTAATAATGAGGTTTAATAACTTTATTAATAATATTATTTAAACCTTAGTAACTTTATTATTAATATTAATTGATAGTATTATTAATAAAGTTATTAAACCTCATTATTAATAGACATGCTAATGCTATTAAAATGAGGTTAATAACATTAGCATGCCTATTAATAATGAGGTTTAATAACTTCATTATTAATATTATTTAAACCTTAGTAACTTTATAATTGCTTCGATGGGTTCTCTACAACCCAATATAGGGAAATGTGTAGATTAATGTAAGAAAGGTTGTCAACATTTTTAAAAGTCATCTAATAATTTTTTTTTAAAAGTAATATAGAGGCCACTATCAGGATATAGGGGAAATGTGTAGATGTAATGTAAGAAAGTTTGTCAATATTTTACAAAGTTGGCTAATAATAAAAATTTAAAATTAATAAAGAGCCCACTATCAGTGATAAAGGTAAACATTTAAAGTTTGGCCCAATTACTAATAGAAAGTTAAAAGTAACTAAAAAGGTAAACATTTAAATGTTGTCTCAATTAATAGTAAATACAAATTTAAAAGTAATATAGAGCCTAGTATCCAAATGACTGCAAACATTTAAAAGGTTGGTAATTAATAATAAAAGTTAAAAATAATACAAATAAAATAATTAATTTTTTATATTTTGAGTTTTTTTAGATAAAAGAAAATCATAGTATAGATATCACATTAAAAAATATAACATATAAGTAGTAGCTATAAATTAAGATCCATTTTACCTTATAAATTAAAGTAGTGATTTCATAACCATATTTAAATTTAATTAATAAGCACATGAAAATAAAATACTTACAATAAACATACAATATGACAAGATCCTTACCGTGGATATTATTAACTTGTAAATAGGCTTTATTACAATACCATGGCATATCAATACCACAAGTCAAAAAGCCAAAATTTATTTCATAATCAAAATATTTTATAGCAATATGACAAGATTCTTAACCATGGATATTCACGCCACTTTACCATTGATATTATTAACTTATAAGTAGGTCGTATCAAACCGGTAGCCAAACGGCACAATACCCAGCCCAAACCTAATTCACAAAAAAATTATAAAGAAATAAAAATATAAATATAATAAAAGAATAATGTTTATTTAATTTAATTTACCAACATTTTTTTAACTAAGTCCTGAGAAGCAAAAGCAAGAAAAGTGACGTAACCAATGAATAAGGGAAAAATAATACATGATCTTTTAAGTTTTTCATATTGTATCTTTCTTTGACATGAATTGATCCAAAAATAAGGTTTAATATTAACACGCAATTGAAGTTTTTCGTAATTTAGATATTTTCTTAAAAAAGATACAATGGGATCAAATTTAAGAAAGAAAGGGGGCGGGGCAGGGATAGGGGGTGGGGTAGAGATAGTGACATAGTTGAAGGGAGAAGAGAGAGAGAGTGATGGGGGGAAGAGAGAGAGGGAGGTGGGAGAGAGGGAGAGAGAGGGAGGAAATAACAAATACATAGAGAGATAGAGGTGGAGAGAGAGAGGGGTAGTGACAAGGGAGAGATAGGGAGATAGTGAGGGAGAGAGGAGAGGAAGGAAGAGAGAGATAGCGAGAGAAGATTAATAGAGAGAGAGGGATACACAAAGATGAATGGAAGAGAGAGAAGGATAGAGGGAGAGAAATAGTGATAGAGTTGGAGGGTAGAGAGATAGAGAGTGTGTGATGGGGAGGGAGATATAGAGGGAGGTGTGAGAGAAAGGGAGACAGAGGAAGGAATCGTGATAGAAGGAGAGAGAGAGAGGGAGAGAGATATGGAGTTGGAGGGGGAGAGAGAGGGATGGAAGAAGAAATACATAGATAGAGAAAGGTGGAAAGAGAGAGGGAGTGACAAGGGAGAGATGGAGAGGGAGAGAGGGAGAGAGGAGAGTAGGAGGGAGGAGAGAGAGAAAGAGAGAGAAGGATAGAAGGGGATGAGAGAGAGAGAGAAGGGAAAGAGAGAGAGGGGCATGAAGAGGGAGGGGGAGAAAAATAGATAGATATGGAGAGAGTGTGTATGTTTGGGGGGTGAGATAGAGAGAAAAATATATAGTTGGAGGGGGTAGAGAGGGAGGGAGAGAGAGACAAAGGGAGGGAGGGTGGAAAAGAGATAGATACAGCGAGAGAGAGAGAGAGAGAGAGAGAGAGAGAGAGAGAGAGAGAGAGAGTGTGTGTGTGTGTGTTTGGGTTAGTGAGATAGAGAGATAAAGGAGAGATGGAGGGTGATATAGATATATATGGAAGGTGGGGTGAGAGGGAAAAATAGAGAGACATAGAGAGGGAGGGATAGGTGGAGAGAGAGTTTGGAGAGAGAGGGAGTGGGGGATAAAGAGAGATTGGAGAGAGGGAAGGCGACAGAGGGAACAAGAGAGGGTGGGATAAAGAAGGAGTGATGGAGGTATAAAGACATAGAGAAGAAGGGGTTAGAGAGACGGAATAAGAAATAGACACATAGAGACACATCTAGATGTTATATAGTATTATATAACCAACCTAGATCCATCTTAACCCCACATCTATCAAGCACTGATAAAGATCATATCTCTCGAGGTGCAAACCTTTCCTCAAGTTTTGCATTCAAAAAAGAGGTTTGCACCTGAAGAGATTTGATCCCTCTCGGCGCTTGATAGTCCAAGGTTAAAATGGATCTATGCTAGTACTAGATCAATAATTGTATATCAATACATTTATATACAAATAATAACACACTAATAATATATTAATATATACATTAACACATGTCAATCATGGTTGAAATGGTCAACCATAATCAACATGGACATCATGCTCAACCATGATTATCCATAAATAAAATATGATAGGTATATTATAATAAGATTTATTAATAAGATATAATAATAATAAGGTTTTTATTATAAAATTAAAGGTTCGTTATAAAATTAATTATTAAGGGTTATTAACATTAAGATCTGTGATTATTAATAATGCTAATAATATCTATATTAGTGTTTAGTAATTATTTATTAATAAGGTTTAAGGCTTATTAATTGAATATTGATATAAAATTTCATTAAATAATATTTTATTATATTAAATGAGTTTTTTAAAATGATTTTTATAGCTATTATTTAAATCGTAAAAGTTTTATAATAATAGGTTAATAAGTATGCATCAATACATTAATTTATACATTAACACATTAACAATTTATTTATCTACACATAATAAAAGATTAATAATCTTTTGTCTACACATTAAGATGTTAAGCTATAAATTAATACATTAATATATACATTAACTCATGTCAATCACTTGGTTAACCATAGTCAACATCGACATAGAAATTAATATAGTCATTACACTTAATAACTTTAACTTCAATAAATTTAGACATTAAATTTAATATAGGTTTAAAAAAAATTAAATAATATTTAAGGTTTTTTCAATATTTATTTTTTAATATAACTCTAATAAATTTTCCCAATGATGCAACTACCAGTTCAACAATTGTCAACCATGATCACAATGATTAACATGGTCAATCATTGTGAACATGGTCAACTATATTAATTTAAAGTTAAACATTGACTACCATGCTTAAAAATGTTCACCAAGAGTTCAACCAACAACATGTGGCTTAATGGAAGTTTCTATTATTTACAGTTGATTTTTCCTTCCTTAATGCATCTTTTGATGTTTAATTGAAATTTTTGTTTCTTTCATTTAATTTTTATTGGTTTAAGGTTATGGGTTAAAGTTAAATATCTTTTATGAGTAAAAAATCCCTTTGTTTATCTTTTTTGCATGTTTATTTGAGAAAGATATAGCATTAAGCTTAATATATGACTTCAATTATTTTGTGGGAATTCAATGCATTTATTTGAAGCCAAAGAATTGAAGTATATATCTATTAGAGAAGCATTGTATAGGAAACTAAGATAATTTGATATAAAGATTTGTGATTTTATGACAACTATTCATAGACATTATTTTCATGTGAAGCCTCTAAATGTGAATTACATACAATATCTCTAAGTTGTTCTAATGTGTCCATACTTAGTTTGAACAAAAGAACCTCTACAGTTCAACATTGTACACTTTTGGGAGTAACTCTCTAACTAGTTTCCCATTGGGGGTAATAATACCTATATAAAAAATGATAAAATCATACAAATATATTTGCAAGAGTTTATAGTAATAAACTTCACAAAAATAACCCAAGATGCTTCTTTTCTCAAACATGGAAAAATAGTATATTATAGTTTAAATTATTATTATTATTATTATATACGATTGCATACATTATGAAGTATGATTAAAATTTTTACAATTTGGTGAAAAATTGACCAAGATTTTTTTTTTAAAAATTCACTGAAAGCTTTGCCAAAAAAACTATACATGCATAAAATAGCCTATACATTTTCCTCTGTACCAAGGGAATTTGCCTATTTATTATATTATTGGTAAAATAGCCTATACATTTTCCTATGCACCATGAGGATTCACCCATTTATTATACATATAAATTTTGGGGGCTTTATTAAAATTTTCCCTGATAAAGTAATTGCAGGTAAACAAATTAATTTACTTTTTAGTATGAAGGAGTTAGTAATTCCTTCTACTTAGAGTTGATAGATAACATGTAAAAACAATATTAATGACATTACATTATGTGTAAGCCATTCTATGTTCAATTTATATGTAATATTCAAAACAAAATAATATTTTGGTGTTAGCCTTAAATAAAATTTTTCAATCTCCATATTATATAATATTTAAATATTTATATTAATACACAATAACATTTTATTTATTTATTTTTTATTGCAAAAAAATCGAACTTTTGATTAAGAGAATAAAAGTTTACATATGTGGATTCTTGAAGCACTACTGACATTGTATGATAAAAAAATAAATAACAAGGTGGCCGAGTAGATGAAAACATTAACCACGAGCATATAACGTACTCAGAAGTATCTAAAAAAGACAAAAACATCGGGTCTCTCCATATACTAGAGAAAACAACCCTCATAAAGTGTTGTTCAAAAATAAAGGCTGTAGCATATAATATCCAGAACATATACAAGCTATATCAACAATATAAACATTACATATGTAAAGATAAACACTGATAAATCTGTATAAAAAAACTTGAGAACATAAAATAACGAGTCTGAATAGTGAAGAAAATAAACATGCATAAGAGAAATCATTTGTTGAATGTCTGCTGATCAACTCCCCATATCCTTCCTTCTTTAGTCTCTTTTATATTCCATCTACTTAGAACCTGTTATTTTCGCTCCTTAGAAAGGAGGTCTACCTCAGAGTTTCGTTCCCTGTATATGTGACGCACAAAAATGTATTCAAAACCCTGTTTTAAATGTAAAATTTATTCAATGAGAGGAAAAAAAATGTATTTTGACATCTCTGAAGTTTATTAAACCAATTTATCACATTTAGGGAGTCACTAAATTTTTTTATTGAAACAATCCCAATTTACCAGATCCAACATAATAATAATTTCAAAGAGAGGAGTTCTACTTAATTGTTTGTTCCAGATCATAGGACAACTAAAGCTTTTAAATTCCTTTGACTACTCATGTGTATAACCAAAACTACCCCACATCTATTCTGAGCATCATATGCTCCATCAAAATAGGCCCATGGGATTTTGTATTTATTTATTCCTCTCTAATGATTCGAGGAGATGGGGATGTTGTCGAGATTGGAAGGAGAGAGAAAATAACATCACACTCAATAGTAATAATGGAAGGAAACAAATGAATGTCAAAATATGCCTTCGTTTCTTTCCAACCAAATTCCCCATGAGATTATTGGTGGGACATTTCTCAAATTTTCATCTTGCGCCGAATTCCAACAATTTTTCCAAGCCCCAACTATGTTTTCCCCTCTCCAGTTTAGACTAAGTCTAAGGAGTCTCAGAGTGGCCTCCCATATTTTTAAAGTAAAAGGGTAGCTTAAGAAAATATGGTTTACATATCCTTTAGAGGTTTTACATAACATGCACCAACCTAGTCCATGCTTATTTCATTTTTGTAGGTTATCCCATGTTGGCACCTTGTTTCTCAGGATGCACCAGAAAAATAATCTTGACTTTGCAGGGCATTTTACTTTCCATATTAATTTCCACCACCATGTTTGCCCTCCCATACCCTCCTATCCATTTGATAAAGGTATCCAAATTTAGGGGAATATTTACCTATAGGCACATGGACCCATTTGAAATCATCTGCTCTATCCCTTATTCTAACCTGAGTTCGTTGCAGTCCTCTAATGTAGTTTTCCCAATCATCTCCCCATTGCAGTTCTAAGTGAAGGTCTACACAATATTTCCAACCTAGGTGCCACATTGAGTATGCTTCAACATCTGCCACCTGATTCAAGAAAATTATTCCTTGGTTGTTGAGAAGATCATTTAAGGCCCTTGGAAGCTCATATCCTTCGTTGCATCCAACCCACAGATCCAAGCCAATTATGACGTTCTCCCAATTCCCAATGTTCCATGCAAGTCCATCTTTTATAAACCTAAAGGAGTCCAAAGTGGCTTTCCAGATAACATATGCATTTTGTGATTTTTTGTCTATACTGTGCACCCATTCCTTAAGAGGAATGGGATCAATATATTTTATTTTCACTACAATAGTATAAATATTATCCATTGATAAGATACACCACCCAGATTTTGCTGCAAGAGATTTTGAAAATAGAGGGAGATTATTCCCCATCCTCCCCATGCTTTTGGGAGGGCTATCTTGTCCCATGCCACCCACGGTAGAACAAATTCCTCCTTTGCTCCAGCCCATAAAAAATAACCACACATTTTCCTAATTTGGACAAGGATTCCTTTGGGACGTGGGTTAGTGCAAGCCAATAGATCAAAATTGAAATTAGAATCGATTTTATCAAAACCAGTCTTCCATCCCTTGAGAGCCATTTATAGCTCCAATGTTTTGTTCACTTTTCCATTATGGTCAGTAACCACATCCATTCTTGTTTTTTGTATGAATCCAGCTTGAGGTGGAAGCCTAGATATTTGAAACTGTCCTTCATAGGCATAGCTTCAAAGGGGAGGAAAGTATGAATTCTACTGATTTCTGCAAAGGAGAAGCCTTCATGAACTAGGGAAGGTTTATGTTCATTTATGCATATACATGTATCTTTGAGGAATATGGTGAGTGAGACTTTCAATTACTGAATATCACCTCTAGATCCATCGCTAAAAAGGAAAATATCATCTACACACAAAATATATGTTACAACAATATTTGTAGCTACTTCAATCCCTTTTAGTTCTCCCCTACGTCTTGCTGTGAGAATCAATTGGCTTCGTCTTCCAGCCGCTAGTAAAAAGAGGAGAGGTGATAGGGGGAACCCCTATCTGAGCCCTCTCTGGTTGTGGAAAAAGGGGGATGCTGCTCCATTAATTAATACTAAAAAACTAACATTTGTAATGCATCCCATAACCCAATTGATAAAGCTTATGTCAAATCCCATATGAGTAAGCAAGAGACGGAGGGGGATCCAACTTATTCTATCATATGCCTTTGATAGGTAGATTTTTACTATCAATCCTTTCCTTTTTCTCTTTTTGATAATGTACATAGATTCTTGCGCGACACCTATGGCTTTATGATTTTATTTTCCATCTAGAAAACCAAATTGTTCCTTGGAAACATTTTTTAAGAGAAACGGTTTTAACCAAAAAACTATAATTTTTGCAAATATTTTGTAGATACAATTATAGATAGAGTTTGTTATGAATTCCTTAAAATTTTTTGGGTCATCATATTTTGGAATTAGAGCCAAAAAAGTAGATTTGAAAGGCTCATAAACATGGCACCTTTTAATATGGATTCCTCCACCACCCAAATTAGCTCGTCTCCTAGGCTCTCAGAAAATTGTTGGAAGAATTCCATTGTCCATCCGTTCGACCCCAGAAACTTATCTTTATGCATATATTTTATGAATCCTTCGACTTCTCCTTTTGTAACTAGTGCATAAGCATTTAATTTTCTTCCTCATTCACATATATAGGGAAAAGTTTGGCAACTTGAATGACTTCTACTATCGTTGCTTGTTCTGGATCTGTAAAAAGTGTTTTGAAGTGATCTCCCCATAAAAATGATAGATCATGGAAGGATTTTGCAGTGATTCCATACTATTTTTGCATTTCCCATATAGTGTTTATATTCTTTCTTCCTCTTTCATAATTTTGAAAAAACTTAGAGTTTTCATCCCATGAGGCTAGCCAAATGGCTCTACTTTTGAGTCTCCACTGATCTTCTTTATCTTTTAAGAACCTTATTTTTGAGGTTTCCAATTGATTTATCATTTCATTTGTCTCATAACCATCTCTCTCTGGTTATTCAATTTTTTCTAGGGATTCCTCAATGATTTTTAGTTTTGGATCTTCCCTTATCTTATTTTCCATTGCCCATAGTATAATTGTCTGCTTCATTCTTTTGAGGTTTTCCATAAACTAATGTTAGGTCCCTATACTACTAATGTAACCTCTTATTATTATTAGTACAAGCCCCTTATTATATTTTTGTGCCCATGTAGTACCCATATTGTTATTATTGTGCCACATAGAAGCCCACTATTGTTATTGTTGTGCCCTTACATTATTATTGTTATATTGGCTCTAATTATATTATGAACCCTTAGAATCCTATATATAGAAAGGAGGTCTTGTCATTTGTATCATCCAAGAATTGTTCATTTGTGTAATGTAAAGGAGGTTTCCCCCTTGAAGGGACTTATTTCTAAGACGTTCATCTATCTTTTCTATCTTTTTGTGAGTTGGTTTCATAACTTTTGGTATCAGAGCTTTGGATTCTAGGGTTTCGCTGCTCCAAATAGGTCTTCGTGGAATTTTCGCTATAACATTTTTTCGCGATGTTTCAGAGGATAACAAAAAAACCCATTTGAGATGAAATTGTTCTGAACCTCGGGTCTGAATTTCAGATATTTTATTGCTATATTTTCAGAGATTTGATCTAAGGAAGTTAGGGTTTTTTGGAAACTCTAGAATTCCATCTCAAATAGGTCATCGTGGAATTTTTTCTATAATTGTTTTTTCTGAGAAGGTTTAGACTCTGAAATTAATTCCCATTTGAGCCAAAATTATGGTGAAGCTCGGGCTTGAATTTCAGACCTTGTTTCACTATAATTGTGGCGATACAGTCCAATCCATTTAGGGTTTCTGCAGGCTCCCAAATTACATCCTAAACATGTGACCTTTGGACAATCATCATAACTTTCTCTCTGCACATAAAATCGAAATTTCATAAGAAGTTTCAGAAAGAGGACATACTTTAGTTTTCTGTGTATCGGTTTTAGGTCCTAAGGTTGAAACAGTGACACGTGGCACTTCTTACAAGTTCGCTCTACTGAACTAGTCTATAATCAGGTCATTGTGGGAGATTTGACATAACTCTTCCTTGGAGAATCCAATCTTGATTAGAATTATGGGGTTAGAAAGAGTACGAAGAGGGCTACTATAGGGGGCAATTTGAGAACTTGGAGATCTGAAATTATAGAGTTACAATCATTTCAAGATCGAGCTCCTAAAATCAAGAAAAGGTGATTTGAGGAAGTTTGATGGCAAGGATCCGATAAATTAGATACTATAGATGGAGAAACATTTTGATCTACATGGTGTACCACTATTACAAAAGGTAATTATTGCATCTAATTATTTAGAACCAAATCAATTTTTATGGTATAAAGGGCTTTGTTCTCATAAACCACTTGTCACGTGATCAATTTTCACGGAGGAAATGATAGCTCATTATGAGGATGCAAAGAGCAACACCTTCTTTAGCCAATTGATAAATATCAAACAAAAGGGTTCAATGGAAGATCACATTGAATAATTTCAAAAATTGAATATAAGGGTAAATGATATTCTAGAGAAGCAAAAGATAAATAGTTTTATCTATACCATGGAGGCTAATATTAATGATATGAAAGCATAGTGGAAGAAAGGCATGGAATATTTTAAGAAAGACATGGAAGGTTTGAAGGAATGTGGGACAAAGCTGCTACAAGAAAGGCCTCCTAATGAAGAAAATGATCAAGAAATGTCAAAAGAAGAGGATATACACCAGGAACCAACCCTAGAGAAAGAACAAATGAATCTGACCATATCTTGTACTGCAATGGCAAGAATTACCACTCCTCAAACTCTCAATATAGAAGGAAATATCAAGAAGAAGGTTCAAGCAATGAAATATTAGGAAGAAAAGTATCAAAAAACATCAAAATAAAAGGATACTCACCAGGAGGCAACCCTAGATAAAGAAGAAATGAATCTGACCATATATTATAATCCATTGTTCAGAATTACCACTCCTCAAACTATAAAGATAGAAGGACATATCAAGAAGAAAAAGGTAATAGTGTTGATTGATTAAGGTAATACCCATAATTTTATTCATTATAAGATAGCCAAGGAATTGAATTGCTTCCTATATCCACCACCAAAGTGTCAAGTGACGGTTGTAAGTGAAGGAACCATAAATTTCTCTAAAAAGTACCATAATATCAAGCTATCCATGGGAGAGTATGTATTGAATATCCCAATGCTTTCCATTCCAATGGGTGGTGTTGATGTTGTACTAGGAGTCCAATGGCTACAATCCTTGGGTACAATAGCTTTTAATTTTCAAGAAATTTTCATGAAATTTTATTCGAAAGGAAAGGAAATTGAGCTAATGGGTATTGTAGGGAAACCAGGAAAGATAATAAGCTCTAACAGAATGACAAAGCTTCTAAACAAAGAACAACGAGGCGTAATTGCATAATGATGTTCGCTGAAGGTTACCACATCGAAATCATCTATTTCTCTAGATCTCCAAAAAGTCTTGGACAATCATTCCAAGGTATTTGAGACTCCCAAAGGTCTCCCATGTATTCATGATCATGATCATGCTATTCACTTGATTCCAGGAAGTGTTCTCCAAACATCAGGCCTTATAGATATCCATATGCCCAAAGGAGTGAAATTGAATGCATGATTGCAGGAATGGTAGAGTTTGGTATAATTATCCAACCAAATTTGATAAACAAAGCAAGGGATGAATGGAAGAATGGCGAAGAAGGGTGGGAACTCATTCAAAAGTTGCCGAAGATCATAGTTCCAACAATATTTTCAGAACTTGACAAAGAAGTAAAAATCATATTGGAACCTGAAGCATTCACAAAACCGAGAAGTCGACAATTATGAAATCAATCAATTTCAGAGTATCTCATCAAGTGGAAGAACTTAACCGCTGAAGATTACACATGGAAGGATGATAATTTTATATAGAAGCATCCAAAACTACTCAAGCATTGAGGACAACACTTTTTGAAGGAGAGGGGCATGTTAGGCCCCTATACTACTAGTGTAGCCTCTTATTATTATTAGTACAACCCCCTTATTATATTGTTGTGCCCATGTAGTACCCATATTGTTATTATTGTGCCCCATAGAAGCCCACTATTGTTATTGTTTTTCCCTTACATTATTATTCTTATGTCGGCTTTGATTATATTATGAACCCTTAGACTCTTATATATAGAAAGGAGGTCTTGTCATTTGTATCATCCAATAATTTTTAATTTGTGTAATGTAAAGGAGGTCGCCCCATCGAAGAGGCTTACTTCTAAGGCATTCATCTATATTTTCTATCTTTTTGTGAGTTGGTTTCTTAAAAACTAATGTGAAAAGGAATGGTCTTGGACAGGGGCTAAAGGAACCCAAGTGGCCTTTACTAGCTCATTGAAACTGATTTCTTTAAGTCGCATTGTATTGAACTTAAAAGGGGAACTAGGTTTCCTACTAGTCCCCTTCAATTCCACAAAAATATGGAAGTGGTCCAAATCTCCACCCATCCCTACCCATTGTCTAAAAATTTTGATACTATTTATAGGGTATTCCTTCCTTAGAAAGTGATCGGGCCTCTTTGCCACCCTAGCCTCACTTGAGCACTTATTTCTCCAAGTAGGCCTATTTTTTATTAGGTTAATATCAATAAGCTTATAGGCCATGAATTTTTTCACAAAGAAATCTATCAGGCGATCAACTTGTGCTTGTGGCCCTCAAGATTCAGACAATCCAAGAGAGAAATTGAAGTCCCCCCCCACCACCAAGTTCATGATGTTCATGAAGGATTTTGATAAGAGAGAATTCCATAAAGCTACCTTGTCATGGCATGGGCCATAAATTTTTATAAGAGATAGGTCCATACAAAGTTCCAAGAAATAGACCTCAACGCCTAAGACAAGATCCGATCCCCAAGAGTTTAATAGCATGAGGCTACTATCTTTAAACCCCATAGCTAAACCTCAGAATCTTCCCCTCACATCAAAGGGCACAAATGAACAACCCGACATCATTTTGCTGAGTGATGCTAGGACAAAGTCTCCATTTCCCAGGGTTTCTTGAAGCATAATTACATCATGACTTGAATTTTTAAAAGGATCTTTCAACGCTAGCTTCTTACAAGTGTTAGAAAACCATTTACAATTGAAAGATAATATAATAATTTGGTAACCATCATAGGGTATTGCACCACTCTAAGCACCCCTTTCAAAGAGAGTTGTTTCCCATCTGCCATATCCAACTTTGTTTTAATTTGAGCCTTAGATAAATTTTATTTCCTATCTCTAGGATTCCTAGGTTTGGGGGGCTCAGGTAAAAAACCTAGGCCTCCAATGGATGCTGAAGGGAGGTCCTTATTATCATTAGGAAGTAAATTATAATGGAAGGCCAATGAAGATGAAACAGGGGATGTTGTTGGATTCGTGTTGGTCGGGGAAGACATGAAGATATTTAGAGTAGGGATAGATTCGATGATACTATCCAAACAATAAAATAAACTAAAAATTGGGGGAATTTCAGAAGATAAGCTCCTGAAGGTACTAGGCCCAGGAAAACTATCAAGTAAAGAGTGAAATGATGAGGATAAAGAGAAAGGTAGGGGGGGGGCAGTACTCGCATACTAGGGAGGACGGTAGATGATTTGCATATCTTCCTTGGCCTTTGGCCGTCACTCTTGCTCCTCCTCTTCTTGTCATCCATGCACCAAAAACATGATGTCTTCAACCTCCATGTGTTCTAGACCAGCAACTCTATGATCCCTTGCTTCCTAATTTTGGTTTCATTCTTCCTCCTCTACAATTGCCATACCTTCATCTATAGGTGCTCCCCATTTCCTTCTTCTTCTTTGAAAGCCCAGGGGATAATCTCGTGCCAGATGACCATGTTTATGGCATCAGTGGCATCAAAAGGTTAGTTCCTCATAGTCAATAAGTTGAGTGTGTGAGTACCCCTAAAGTTGTATTTCAATTTTATCTGTGAGACCCTCCCTAGTATTAAGCTTTATTAGAAGCCGAGCTACGATCCCGCACTTAGTTTCTCTGAAGGACATATTTTCTTTGCGAAAAATTGCCAATTTGTTCCATATCGCCTTAAACACATCTTTAGTTTATAACTAAGGAGGCAAAGCTGGTAACCAGACCCATATTGATATTTCCTCAAGCTTTTCTCCGTTTACGTCAAACAATGACATCCATCGCTTGAAGAGAATCAGCGAAAACCCAAATGACCAATTTCAAGGATCCATTCGAGGGCTTCATTTTTGCTGAATCTAACCATAAAACACCCCTGCGTCAAGGTGAACACCTCAAAATGGTTATCTGGTGCACCCTTCCAAGCCTTTGAGATCCATGTTAAAATGTAGTTGGTAGAATAATTTTTGCCCTTCGCTCTCCCGACTATGATGAGTTCTGAAGCTTCCATTGCCTATCAATTTGTATTTCAACCCCAAGGACAAGGTTCACGTTCTCCTCCTTCTTTCTTATGAATTTTCATCTTTTCCTTTTTGACCAAGAAGACTGACCTTTCCCCTGATCAATAGCCACATGCTGGATCTACTCTCCCTATGTTGGATTAGGATCTTCGAGTGTATGCCCAAAATCTTCATCTGTCAGCACCTTTTGCATGATAAGCTCCCCAATTTCTGTAGTTTTCCCTTCCTTTTCCGGTCGAAATGCCAAACCCCCCATCAATGTCCCCGGAAAACTGAAGCCCAATCCTCCACCATTCTTAACTCATTTGAATTCTTGGATGTTTAAGTGAACTTGAGCCTACTTTACCTCTATGCAAGATTCATGGGTTTTTACAACCTTCCTCTTCAGATTACCTAGTGCCTCATCACGCCTCTGCTTCAATGAAAATTTAATGGCTAGGGTTTTATCAATCCTCTGTGGCGAGCCCTTTTCTTTACTTGCAAGTTATTGATCAAACATGATTTATGCCCCTCATTTCCCCATTGCCCACAACTTAGGACAATATCTCCAAGCCCTCCCATAAAACATACAACACCAAAATTATCCAAAGGGATTATGGGGATTGCCAAGAGATCAATTGACTGCCCTGTGGAGAGCTCCACTATTTTTGCTGTAGTTATCTGACCATCCTGAAACCCTTTGTCAGAATCCTAGAGTGCTACAATGGAAGAAAAATAATTGTCTTCATCCATGAACCTTAATCCTCTTTCAGGTTTCCTCTCCAGCCCTAAAAAACCCATTTTTCCAATTGAAGATCTAAATGGTAGCCTTACCTTGTCCAAATTGTGTTAAGTTGGCTCAAGTCCCCAGACTAATAAGATATAGCTCGGCTCGGCTCGGGCTCTAGGTCGAGGTAGTCTCGTGGGCTCACCATTTCCCCTGCTTGAAAGAGTAATAATAACTGCTTTCTTTCCCTGGTAAAAACCCCAAGCAGGTGAGCGATTACAGAATGTGACCCCAGGAAATTTCACTCTCCTTGCAGTTACCCACGTGATGACCCAACTGCTTCTTGTGTGTGCAGATAACCATGTGAAACCTACTACTGCCATGTGTGCTCCAGGTGTAAACCGTAAGGCATCCGTGATCACTATCCATGTAGTTAGGGCCACCTTCCTGCAATAATCCCTAGGCATTCAAACCCTAAAACCCTAACCATCGCTCCCCTCTTGTCAATAAATAACACAACTTTATATAGAGAAAAATAAAATAATTTAAATTTAAAATTTTCTTATATTTTCATTTTCCATTATGTGGAAGTTGTATAATGTGTTCCATTCTTAATATAGAGTTTATAAATAACATTTAAAAAACACTAATAAGAAAAAAAATTAAATCAAATATTTCAATATGCATACTGAGTAATTTTTTTTAACATCAAATGAAAGAGAGAAAGAGTAAGAGATCTCTTATGCCATTGATAATGTTTTCTAATTCAAGGTATGAGAGACATATGTAATTCCTTCAATGTTTAATATGGAAATGACATGTAATTTCTTCAAAGTTTAATATGGAAATGACATGTAACATTTTAAAAATATTAATAATAATGAGGGAGAGAGAGATTGTATTACATGGATATATGTTCTCTACCTGCTATTTCTAGGGGTCATATATCAACATTTTAATGTGGAGAATCTAAAATATAAATAAAATATTTCAATATCAAC
>APFE031312270.1:0-15364 GCA_000404065.3 Pinus taeda | reverse complement strand
GGAACTATGATTGGAAGTTCCTAGGAAGCAATATGTGAATAAAGAAAACAAGAGATCATGAAATATGTAACTATGGTCACATGGAAAAGAAAATCAGCGTCCGATGGCTAGAAGAAATTGGCCATGATATCTCCATGGGAAAGATATGAAGACTTTGGGAAAGTAGAAGATCCTTAACAACTGAATATCTTGGATATGTGTCAATATGTTGTTGGATGTTGATGTTTCAACAAGTAGATTTCATGATGAAGGGCCATCACAAAAGATCATTTTGATTTGATGTTCATTTTTTTTTTTTTTTCTGAACAACATCTGGATGGGTTGATACAGGGCTACTGAAAGACAGTTGTAGATGTTATCTACAACTAGCACTGACATGATTGGATGGGAGATCATGAAGGGAACATGACATGGAAGAGGTAGCTATATGAAGGAAAGACATTTGTGGACTAGAAGATCACTTTCAGACAAGAGGAAGGATGACGTGGCTGACTTGAGGAAGGTGATGGATGGCCAATGCCCTACAAGATGAAGGCTCCATAAAGATAAAGACAAAATTCATGACATATAATGAAGGATCTATACAAGAATTTGAAATTCCCATGATATCCACCAAATAAAAGATAGTTGCTGCTAGAAACAAGTCCCTAGGTAAGAGGGAGATTGGAAGCAAGTTTCTGGTTAATAAGGAACTTGGAAGAAAGTCTTTAGATAAGAGGGAGCTTGGACAAGTCCCTGGTTGAGAGGGAGCTTGGGTACATTCCTTTTATGGGAATGGGTACATTCCTCATAGGAATGGATATATCTTCTCTAGTTGAGAGGGAGATATAGGCACATCATTCTTGTCTTCATTTGGGAAGATAGATTGGAGGATTGGGAAAGCATCTGGCATCCGATACTCTTTTAGGATGTGGTAGGGCATCCAAGGTAAGAGTAGTCGTAGAGGATCAATATTCTTTGAGGACTGGGAATCCAAGATAGGATTAGTCTTAGAAGGACATACCCTGTGAACACCTGGGTGGGGTATGCTCCTTGAGAGACAATGATGATGGTGTCTATAAACCATTGGTCTCGCCAACATTGTGCTCTAATATTTTGAAGAGAAAGAGTTTTTACTCAAGGCCTTGCTATGTGACA
The DNA here is from genome assembly GCA_000404065.3 of Pinus taeda. Taxonomy (NCBI): domain Eukaryota; kingdom Viridiplantae; phylum Streptophyta; class Pinopsida; order Pinales; family Pinaceae; genus Pinus; species Pinus taeda. The sequence continues at coordinate 14,227 of APFE031312270.1, read as the reverse complement.
ATGTTGGATGATATGATTCTATACAGTTGGGATACTAATCTGACTCTTCTTATGAGAATTCTTCAGATTGAGAATGTTCAAGTACCTTGTATATGTTTTGAATATAACCCTAGTTAAGAGGGAGTGTTGAAATATGTAACCAGGTTCGGTATTCATAATGACATATATAGTCATGATTTTATGTATTTAATGAAAAGAGAATTATAAATTTATTATTATTTTTCTTGAGGCATGGGTTTCATGCTCAAGAGGAATATATTTTTAGGGAAAGCACCCATTGAGTGCTTCTAGGGCTTGTTCTTTAGTCTACAAGTTAATTGATTCATTGTCCTGTATTGAAGACCCATTTGGGCATGTTACATGTCGTAAAAAGAATTTATTTGAGTCAAAATAGAGTCAAAAGACCCTCCAAGACCTCGTCATGATGCAAAGATAAAGTTAGCCTACATGAAGGGACAAGTCAACCTAAATATAGAAATGTGTACCCCTCATAAGCCTATAAATAAGAAGGAACTCAACCTCATTTGGTGAATCATTCAAGCAAGTTCGATTTTCTCAACATAGAAGCTAGAAAAGGATGAAAAGGAAGGAGAAGAACTAGATTGAATTTTTTGGGCCTCTCTCTCTCTCTCATGTTAGGGTTTCTATATTCATTGGTAGAAGAATTTGCTAGGCAGGTCAAAGTTGCACAAGAGTATACTGGGCAGGTAGAAGTTGCAGAAAAATTTGTTAGGCAAGTTGAAGTTCCAAAATAATTTGTTGGGTAAGTTGAAAATGAAAAAGTTGTTGGAAGCAAGGTTTGAATTGGTCTTGGAGGGTCTTGATTAAGGGTCATAGGTCTTGGAATTCATCAATTAAATTTCTATAAGAAGAGAACGATTCTTGTGGGTTTTCCTCCCAGTTGGAGAGGTTTTGGTCGTGGCTGATCACCTACATCTTGTGTCCTATTGTCTTATTGATTTATTGTTTGGTATTTTTTTGATGATAAATAACACTAATAATAATAAAGTGTAAGAAGAAGCTAATAAAGTTAAGTAAAAATGCATCACAAGAAATGATCAAAGTAAGAGAAATCACCTAATCTATTTGCCCCTAGATTTCTCAACAGATGGACGCTCTCAAAGGTGGAAACATTTGGATGGAAGTATTAGTGAGTGACTTTAGAGCTAGCTAATGACTATGAGGCTTGACCAAGAATTGGAAATTAAGTTAAATATTAACTTTAGCTAATTGATCAATTCTCTTAACAAACTTTGCCCTCTCTTCAAGCCAATCTTTGAGAAACCTTTGTGCATCTGGCAAGGAATCGTCTTAACAACTAGGAATCAGATTTGCTTCAAGAAATTAATCATTGATGGATTCAACTATGGAATTTGATAACTCTCATGAACCATTTATAAGCTTCTTCACCAAATGAATCATGGATTTGCATCCTTGAAAATAATTGACTTTTGCATTTGATCAATTTTAGGACAGTAAGATTTATTTCCCTCGACATTGTTTTAACATTTCAGTAGCTCATTGAGGTCTCATTTAGTTTCATCAAAATATGTTATCATATCCACCAACTCATCAGTCAATGTATTATCCAATTTGCATTGTAGTTGAATCAAGTCTAACTTCTCACAGAAAAGTGTTGTTGCTTTTGGAGTTGAGCATTAAGGTCATAGGCCTCCTATTTTAATTTCACTAAATGGTGGGTCACAGCCTACAATTGCTCCAGTTTCTGCTATGAATCCTTGATTTTCCCATCATTTGACTTAATTTCCTATGCATGCTAAATTTGAAGTGCATTGATTTTCTTTTGCAGTTCTTTCAATGCGATATCCTTCCAGTTTAACTGAGTTTTCCATTGTGTCCTCAATTTCTCTTTTTCATTCATGAATTCTTTCTCCATAGTGGAAATCTTCTCATATTTTTCTCTTAGAAATTCTTGCACCTCTATTTCTTTATCCATGGTTGCAGAGGAATATGCACCTGTAAATTGAGTTAATTTCCCAAGCTCATCAGCAGGGGAAACAAAGGATCCTTCTAGAGGACTTCAAGGGAAGTGGATTGAGAAGCTTTTCATGGTACTAAAGCTATGGATTCATCTAATTTATCTTATTTCTTCCTCTTTTGACCATAAATTTGTGCATTGGGCTCTAAAACATGTCCATTGGAGGAATCTCCTCAATATTGAGGAAGATTTTAGAAGTAGGATTAACAAGAATATTATCTACCTCAAGTTGAGTGGCCACTGGTGTCTTCTTAGATATTGACTACTCTGACATGGTATTTTGCTAAGAAGAGGGATTACTATGTAGATTCTACTATTGCAAATAAGTCTCTCCTCCTAGGATCACATTTTCTTGTTCCCCTTGCTTTGGTTGTTTCAGGATCCAATCAAACTGTTTCCAAACCTTTTCCATCTTTGGATCTACCATATGAATTTCTCCAATAGGGTTTGAAGAACTAGTTGTTGTCTTTTTTTGCAGCTGAGGAGGGACCACGATTTGAGAGAAAGCTTCTTTCTGAGTAGAAGACCTAATTTCGTTTAGAGAGGCTTGTTTTAATAGGGGCAGTTACAATAAGTTTATAGGCAGAGGAGCCAATCTTGAATTTCTGAAAGCAAAGAATTGTTCTCGCTCCTTCACTGAAAATGTCTCATCCACACTACTCAAGATTGTATTACATGAAGATGCTTCAACAAAAAAGTCATCAAATTTATATTCCTCATGAAGATACTTTCTAATATTAGAGGCTAAGGAAACATGTTTTGCTACTCCATTAGGGTCATATTACCTAACCCAGATGGTGGCTAACTTCAATTCTTCAATTGGCCATAAATTTTTCTCGGCATGACTATAGTTGGCCGGAGATAAAATATCAAAAGGTAGAGGAAACTGAGGCCAACCTTTCTTGTTGTTGTCCTTCAATGCCTTAGTAATCCCATGGTCTAATGTTTGGTAAGCCACTTCCCTGCACAAAATCTTGTTGGGAATATAGAGGGGCAAGACATGGGGTTTCACGTAGCTACCTAAAACTTTAATATATGTAAATAACACTTAATCAAACCAATTTCCAATCTTCTCGAGGTTTCCCAAGGATACCTGGGACATTTTGGGAGGCTTGGTTTCAATTATGATTTCATAGATACATATGGAGAACCAGTGGCAAATCTGATAAAAATGGTCAAAATAATTGGACTCCCAGAGTATATTATGATAAATATGAATTTTTAGAGGATCGGAAGGGGTCTATTTTCATCCCATAGGTGGGAAATCAAGAGAAAAGCACAAACAATCCATAATGTAGGTTAACATGTAAAAGGGGGTTATTTTATTCTCAGACACACTGCGGGAGGTATGTGTTGAGCCTTGTAATAGGTATGTATTTACTCTTGATTACTGTCTTTTTCCTCCTTTCTTATCCATTTTGTGCCATGATATAATAACATATTGATAGGATTTTCATGAGGAATGAATGAAACTTCTCTTGATACGATTTGATCGACCAAACTAACTTTCATTACATTTTATGTAGAAAAATAACAGATGGAACAGTTGTTGTTCCAAAGTCAGAACAACAAAAGCTAATAAAGGGAAATGAGATGTGTCTGTGTGGTCGAACCAAGGAACGAATCAAGCAGATCAGTGCAAGATAGAAGAATTGTCTGAATGTATCATTTAGTTGTGAATCTCTCTGGATTTCCTGATCCTGAGGGATCACATTTATCTTTTTTCCTCTTGACTATAAAAGGGAAAACTGAAGAGGGATCTCTCGTCTTTTACTTCAATTGTAATTTTAATTTACAGAAGTGTGATTCTAAAGAACCAGATTGTATTGTAATGACAAGTGACTTTGATGATTAATATACAACTTGCGTTGCTATTCATTCGAATATTCTGAAGTAGCTAAGCAGTGTTCGTTGGTGGCTAGGGTGTTGTCTCTGGTGGATCTTACTGTTGTTCCATGTTTTATGATTTTTCCGTTTCCTACAAGTTTATTCTTTATTACAACTTTGCAATTGATTTATTTTCATTGAATCAGATTTCTCGTATTCATTTCATTAATGCGCAATCCTAGTTGGCTTTATTTAAAACATATCGTGGATTGAATTAGTTATCAGTGAAAGAATCATTTCTGATTAATTAAAGAATAGAGTGTTATTGATTAAATGCTTTCCTTCTATCGAGTATTTTAAGCCCAACTGAAAGAGCTCAGTTAATGCTACAATGCTCTCGGTTGATTATCATTCGAATTTGGTTGATTAGGATTGAATTAAAGTTTTGTTTGAGATTGAGTCATGATGCTTAGATGAATTATTTCCATTAAAGTTACAAGCTTGAGATTTATGATTGCATCTATTTACTCTTGTATTGAATTTCATAACTTATTTTAAAGAATTACTTTCTAGATTTATAGTTTGCACATATTGTGTACACTCTTGGAATAAAAAGACTTACCTAGGTTGATAATTAATGTGAGGAAATTAAGAGTTTTGAAAGACACCTTTTAGCACCCATCAATTTGGAAAGCCATAATGTTCTTGGAGAGGTTATTGGATAATATAGTGGCCCAATCAAAAGTAAAACCCTCAAAAGCCCCATCAATTAAGGAAATCTAACTGTTAGGAAATTCAGACACATTGGAATAGGCATGCAATCTCCAAACCTTGGCAACAATCTAACAGAAAGGAGAAGTGATTCTATTGAGTACTTACCATCTTCCTTTTCTTTGTGTTTATTTGAGTCCTTCCTCCACTCTCATATAGAGTCAATTGGTTCCTCGTGCTTCTTTATGAAGTCCTAAACATATTGTTTGTTGTAAATGCTTTGTGGTTCTGGTAAATGGTACATGGCCTAAAGGTATTTTTTCATGAATGAGCCAATTATGGTGCCTTTATATGTGTGAAACTTACACTAGGTAATATTCACATTTTCTACAACCCATATGACCATATTTGTAAATGGAAAAAGTTAGGGCATCGCTCTAATTCTGTGTAAGAAGGAATTCGCCACATTTTAAGGGGTTGTCTATGAAGTTGGTGTTTCATCATCAACTACAATTGTCCTCATTATTACGTGGGGATATTCATCCTTGAAATATTTGTAGATGTTTTCCCATGAGGAATGTCCTAAATCTCTGGAATAGACTGTATCTGAGAACAACCCTGCACCAAGTAACTTTTCATCTATTATTTATTTGAATAGAGCAATGGGTTGTTGTACAAGTGCCTTCTTCTATGCCTTAACCTTATTCATTTATTCTTGGTGAGAGGAATCAAAGCTTACCTATAGAAAGAGTAAAAATATTAAGAGAGCATAGCCATTATGGAAAACAATAAATGAAATAGTAAAATAACAGTTTAAACATGCTAAATAAACTAATTTTTTACCATAAATGTGCCAACATAGACCATCAATGAAAGTGTTAAATTGACTGCAAAAGGAAAATGTGCAGGGGCATGTGAAGGATGTCATGGGATGTCATGTCATAACCCAGGAGTAGAAATATTGTAAGGATTCAAAATAAAAATTTACTAAAGTATCAGGGTATCTCGGCAATAGAGGAACACAAGTGAAGTAATAGCCAGGAGGAGAAAATCCAGTAATGAAATGAAATAAAGTTCCAGGGAAATAAGGCATGGGATGAATGAATGGGAGGGAAGAGTACCTGGAAGCTTGAATACCAATAAATATTTAGAAATTGATAATTATAAATTGTTACAGTTTCCGGGTAGGCAGGTCATTAGAGTGGAAAGGGGCCACATATCGTAAAAAAAGGGAAACGTGAAATAATCGTGAATGTGGGCCATGTACACACTAGGGTGACATGGAACCTGGATACCCAGGTGCTCATAAGGTTTCGTAAATAGAAATTCTAAAATGTTACGGGTTTCCAAGGTTGGCAGGGTTAATAGAGTTGAGTGGTAGAAGTGGGACCTTTTCTTTATAAAGGAAAATTAGTGCATAATTGGAAGTTTGGGTCAACTTATCTAAGCACTCCATTATTTTACAATTAATTAAACAAGAGGTATGAGGTTCCATGGTTCTCGGATACCCAAGAAACTTAGAAGGATTTTGCATTATTTTAATGCTTTGAAGGCTTAGGTTGAGGTTGCGCTGGTTCTATTAAATGCAAGTTTTATTATCAAAATGAAAAATTAAGGTGCTAAGTGTTTATTAGAGATAAAATTATACACTTAGATATAAACAAAAGGGGTCCCAATATTATTATGAATGAAAATTAATGGGGGTTTTGTTGTTTACTAAACAATTGGTGATGCATTGGTGAATATGTTTATCTTTGTAATGAATACATGAAAATTATAAAGATAAAGGAATAGAGATTAGATGATATCATAATGATAGGGTTCAAAATTTCCATCTTAAGTCTTCCTGGTAAACCAAGAAAAGGTCATCATTATTTGTGAACTTGGAAGTATTTGCCCCATAAATTTATCAAAAGCGCGCTTTAGCAACAATAAATCTTTAGTGTCAGCTAGCTTCGAGAATGCAAAGTAATAAACACATTTTAGCATTAAAATAAACTTCAATACCACAAGTAGAGCCACTTCTTCCAGTAGACATCCATAGCTTCGACAAGGTTACCTTTTAAATAGGGAAATGCTAGTATCCCATCCACTAGTAAGAATTTTAGAGTAAGCATGTTTGAGGCAATTTTATATTTTGTATTGAAGTTAATTGAAAGCTACTTTCTTGGCTTGGTGACCATATGTTGGCAATGCCATTCAAAATACCTAATAGGAGTGAACAAGTCGACTTGAGCTAAGACCTCTTGCCTTATAGTCACATGGATACAAGCCATTACCCTGGCTTGGTGACCAAATGTGGTAATGTCACTACTGTCAATAACCATGATCATGGTAGGTCACCTCATGATGAGACCTCCTATATTTCAATTAATTTTTATATTTTTTAATTACACTCTAAAAATATTTAATTAATGGATGGGGAGGCAGATCCACTCCATAAGAGATGGGATGGTGCAAAATGTTTAAGATGGCTAATTTCTACTTAATAGACTTTGTATCTGAAAAGTTGATTTATTTTCGATCGTTAATAAGCTTATTTTGCTTCTATAAACTTGGGGTTAAAAATAGTCCACAAAATAATGACAATTAAACCATAATGAACTATAATCATGAACTTTTTTTCAAGAAACTTAAACAAAAGCATAGTGATATCATCTTAATGATGCTTCCTTGAAAGATAGAACTTCGTATATAAATAGTAAGGAATTATAGATAGTTCAAACACAAAGCCAAAAGAAATAGTACTCAACTTATAAAACTAAAACAAGGGTATGAAAGAAAAAGCATTCATGAAAGAATAAACTAATATAACACACCAAATTGTATATGTTATTATTTACATATTTACAAAAGTTATACTGACCTTTCACAAAAAATATTTTTTTAGAATCAGTCCATTTATAGGAAGAGATAATTTTCTTCCTTGAAGATCTTGAAAAATAAAGGTAGATGGGCTGAGTTGTTCTGCAATCTAAAATGGGACTAACCATAATCTTTGAAATTTAGCATGCTTTCCCTTTTCTTCATGGGCTTTGTCCTATTTTAGTACTAAATCACCAACTTGAAAAGTTTTGTCACCAATTGAACTAGAATCAAACCAAGATTTGATAGTTTTTTTATGCTTTGCATATGGTTGATTTTCTTTCTCCCTATCATCCTTTAGTTTAAATATTTGGGATAACCTCTATTGTAGGGATGAGAAAGGTTGTTCCTCAATTGATTGCACTAAGGGCAGAGAAGGAAAAGCAACATTAGGGGGAATAATTGCTTCTTCCTAGAAACCAATAAGTAGGGTGAGGCACCTAATAATGTTTTATATGTTATTATATCAGCCTAGAGAGAAAAAATCAGAGCCTTATGCCAATTTCTTTGATTATTATCAATAATTCGTTTAATAATCCTTGAGATATTTTTATTGGCTGATTCTACTAATCCATTTCCTTGAGGGTAATAATTTGAAGAATATTTAATTTTAAAACCTATTTTGAGTGAAAATTCAATTAGTAAATTCTCAGAAAAATACGACGCATTATCAAACATTAAAGCACTTGGGAGACCAAACATAGTAATGATATGTTGATCAATGAAATAAATTACTTGTTTTGTATTGGCAACTTTTAGAGGTATGGCCTCCACCCATTTTGTGAAGTAGTCTATAGCTATAAGAATATACATATTTTTCTTAGAAGAGTGAGGAAAAATCTCACTTATGATATCTAGTCCCCATTGTTCGAAAGTTTGTTCAATGTTACTGGTTGTAGTGGTAGGGTGACCTTCCTCTCTTTGAATAAAGCAGTTTGGCAAATCTTTTACTTTCTGACATAAGCATGAGTATATTTAAACAAGCTTGGCGAGTAGTAGTCAATGTGAAATATTTTGTGTGCAGTTGTGTCACCTCCATAGTGTCCCCAGCTGGGCCATCATAAATTTTCTGCAAGAATTTTATCAGCTTCAAATTTCTTAAGGCATCTAAGAAAAACGTAGTCATAATTTTTCCGAAATAAAATATCATTCACAAGTTGATACTAGTATGTTTTCAGACTCAAGGCTATTTCCTTCTTAGGTTCTAATTCATCAAGTGCATAACCATGAGTTAGATAAAAAATGGGACCTGCATATTGAGAATATGAGTTTATTAGGCATATCTCTTGTACTTCTTTATGTTCACCTAGGGTGTCTTCAGATGAAAAATCATTTGAGGCATCAACTAGTTTTCACAAGCCTTGACCCCTCACGATCTTAGCAAGTCTAATCTCTAAGTCATACTCTTGCAGAGTTGTGACCCAATTTTCCCTGTTTTCTCCAAGCTCCTTTTGGACTAGTAATTGTCTCACTATTGGGAATGGTGCAATTACCTTTGTATGTTATTTCAGGAGAAAGGGTCTAAAGTGTTTGATTGACTTAAATACTACAAAGTCTAGTTTTTAAACTTCTGAATAGTTTAGTTATGTCCCTTGTAATGATGAACTATTGAATGCAATAAGGGCTTCTACTCCTTCATCATGCTTTTAAGTTAGCATAGCTACACGTGAATGATCAGAAGCAAAAGTATAAAGAATAAATTCTTTTGAATAATCAGGTGAAGATAGAGAAGGAGCTTGAATGATGGCTCGCTTGATTGAGTCAAAATAATTTCTTTCAGTTTTACCCCACTTGTAAGTTTCTTTTTCCTAATCATATTTTGTAATCGCATGACACTTTGATAATAAAAAAATGGTACAAAATGCTTGAAAAAATTAATTTGTCCTAGAAAGGATTGCATTAATTTCTTGCTATGAGGTAAGGAAATTTAAAAGATGAATTTTATTCTATTAGGATCAATAGTAATACCTTGTTTGGAAACAATGAATCCTAATAGCTTACCCTCAGTCAAAACAAAGAATGGCTTTTTAGGGTTCAAAGAAATACCATATTTTTGGCACCTTTCAAAGATATGATTAAGGTCATGTAGATGGTTAAGTAATTTTTTAGAGTAGATAGCAATCTTATTTAGGTATATAACCATTGATTTCTTGATAAGAACTCTAAACACTATATCGATGGCTCTCTAAAATGTTGCTCCTGCATTAATTAGACCAAAGGGCATATTTTAATAGACATATGTACCCCATTTGGTTCTAATGTAGTCTTCAACCTATATATGGGGTGTACCAAAATCTGGCTGTAACCAGAAAAGGCATCTAAGAAGGACACTAATTTTGAGCCTGCTACAGATTGTAAAATTTGCTCTATGGGAGGCAATGGGAATTGTCTTTCTCATATGCTTTGTTCAAATTTCTAAAATATATACAAATCCTGATATCACCATTCTTTTTTCTTACTGGAAATAGGTTGGATACCCATTTAGAATGTCTAACAGGAAAAATAATTTTGGCCTTGAGTAGTTTCTTAAGTTCAAATTTGACTTGAGACTCAAGGTTTGGATGGATTTTCCTCAGTTTCGGCTAGATAGGCTTGACATCAAGCAACATGGGTATTGTATGCTAGATTATTGAAGTATCATACATTTTTAGATCATCATAGCTCCATGCAAATAAATATTTGTATCTTCTGAGTAGGTGTATGGCGCTAAGTCTTTCATATGGGGAGATACCTAGTCCTAGATTTATGTTTTGAGGCTTTTCATTTGTACCTAGATTGGTAACCTCAAAATTAAAAGTAGAAATTTGAATTTTATAGTTAGGTGGGCATTTAAATATGTCTTTCAGATCATAAATATCTTCCAAATTAACTACTGATTTAGGAAATGCATTTTCTGTTTTATCTTCTCCAGACGATTTGTTATGTTATTTATCATGCATGTCCTCATCTGCAATTTGGTCATCATAGGTCCTTTGATATGTAAGAAAACTTATAATATCAACATCATCATTAAACACTCTCCAGTTGGTGATATTATAAGGAATAGAGGGCCAAAAAATCAACTCAATTGAGAAGCAGTCAGAACTAAAGTCTTCTGGTGGAATGAGCGTAGATGTTATTGAGCCTCTATTTTGTCCAGATTTTCATGATTTTACAGAATAATTTTATGCTTCTACTAAGTGTCTATAATCATTATTATTATTTTTACACATTATTAAGTTATTATTTAGAGGCATTTAGAGCTGACAGTTGTTGATCTATGAACTCTTCTTGTTTTGTTAATTTGAAGAGTATTAATGTGAAAATGTCATTAATATTAGGTGCTTTTGTGGCAGGTGCAAACATTCATGTACTAGCACTTCTTGTACCAACATTCCTGCACCAACAGTTCTTGCACTAATAGTTCCTATACCAATATTCTTGCACAAACAATTCTTGCACCAATAGTACCTGTATCAACAGTTCCTGTACCATCAGTTCCTATACCAGCAGTGCAGAGATACTAATGTTGTTGCCTTTGATAGCTTGGAATGGACCTTGAAAATGCCCAGGACATTTTCAATGTGGATAACGTCTCTTGGAAGGATGGCGCATTCCCAATGGGGGGGCCCACTGGCATTTACAAGAATGGAATTGTGGCTATAGATGTATATAATTTTGTTGTTGTAGACATTTCATTCTCGAATACCATATTGAGCTTGCACTTCAACACTTGGCACAACATGAAGTGAATGCTAAGGATCTAATTGCTACAGGAGCATTATGGAGCTTGTTCACATATAACGAGATTACTCACAAGAAGACATTCGAAATCTTTCCCATCGTACAATTGTTTCTAGTCTGATATTCCAGACTGAGTTACGAAAATCACATACAGAATTCTGAAGCGATTGATGTTTCTTCAATGAGGATGATAACTTCACTTAATTATTACAAGGACAACTCAAGCCGTCCTGATCTTAATGCCCACAGGTGAATTGTCAAATATATGGGTCAGACTAGCCATTACTGGGTCGTGGAAATTCCATGGTTGAGCAAAACCGCTGCGTGAAGGGTAGATGCTAAGGCTTGAGCTTCAAATTTAGATGTTGGCAACCAAAAAGAGCTAAGGTTGAAAATTATGAATCTTTTTATCATTACAGATTGGTTGACGATTTTTCTATATGTACCATGGTATCTCAACGTCAAACATCATAAGGGGCATAGTTGTCAACCATTTTATTACTGCTTATGATTGTGTTATCTTCCAAACTTAGCCATATATGATTTTCTCATTTCAGGATTGATATTTTTTAAACAACCATACTAAAATTATAAGCGTAGATCTGATTAAGGAGGGGAAACACCACTGCTATAAAATAGAGTATTGCACACTTAGAAAATTAGCTACCGAGCTACCAATTTCTTAAATTCAGATTCAGGTCTGGCATTGCAGAACATGGGAATTAGATTTTGATGTGCAGGAGGGGAGGAGCTACACACCAGTGGGATGATCCCTAGAGGGGACCACTGGAGCCAGTGCTGAGTTATTTAATGAATTTGTAACAGTACTTTTGCAACGAATTTCTTCGGCATTTAATTTTGAATTCTGGTTTCTACTGTGAAATGGGTTCATTCGGCATTCAATTATGAGTTTTGTTTCTCCATAATGTTTTAAGTCTATGATTTAAATTGTGGCAAGGGAAACAAGCTCGGTGGTTGGGCCCACCATCCAGTCTCTTTCCCCAAACCTCTTAATCTTTGTTTACTACATTTTAGATGCATGGTGTGAGTATGACTTAAGATAACTCTGCAATTTCAATTCAAGGATTTTCCTTTCAGACATTTGATTTTCAATTTCATTCCATAATTCCTTTTTGTTGTTCTGGCTATTTAAGTTCAATGATGTCATTTCTCTCTTGGAATATATTTTCATGAAGGTTGAGTTGAGGTAGACAGAGTATAGGTAGTGAATGTTTTATTATTGCATCTCTCATTTTTTTATTACGAATTTAGTGTGATACTCGCCCTCATCTCATTGCTGCATAATAAGGTTTACTTTCAAGATATTATGGTGAAGGAAATAATTTCTAAGTAAGCGTTTTGATTAATTTAACTTAACATGTATTCATGATTGCCTTAAAATCATTATTTTAAATGTGAAACTGATTCTTGCACTTTGAAGAAAAACATTCATTCTTGAAATTTTAATAATTAAATTCGAGGATCAGCATAAGGAAAAATTATCATATTGTTTTATTGGCAAATGAATTTCTCACAAGAATTCTTGGAATAATTCAAGGTTAAAAAGTTATAACCCTTCATCATACTTAACTGCTACTTTAGGTCAATATACTCAGTGCTAGAACAGGATATCTTCTGGTGTGGGCACATCGTTTCAGTATAGGAACAACGTTCCAGTGCAAGAACGTTGTTGTAGTGCAGGAACGATGGTTCAGATCAGGAAGGAAAACTTGTAACAAAGACAAATGCACACTTTTCTTAAACTTGAATATTAAATCATTTCTAGAGAAGCAGTATAATGTAGATTTCTTTTAAAAGCTTTCAATAGATTAATTGGAAAGAAGTTGCCTTATGTTTTATTTCATGCTTTTCATCTTTGCAACATAGTAGTAATATTTTAAGAGGTTTTTTTGCATTCTTTATTTCTTGAATCGCTTCCTTAACAGGGCCTACCTTCCCTTGTCCCCTGGACAACTGAGGAAGAATTACTATAGGAGTCAACTCAACCCAAAAGAGGAGCTAGAAGTAGGCTCCCAACGTGTGTTTGCTTTACTTTTGAAAAGTTTTGTTCCTTTTTCCTGAATGATGCTTCTTTTGAATTTGTTGCAAAAGCTTGGTTTTTATTTGACAAATCCCTGAGGTTGTATTCTAGCATATATTATGCTACGGCTCTAAGTTTACTTACTCGGGTTGACAAATTAAATGTTGGTGTAAATCTTGCATTTATACCACCCGACATTTTGGCGTCATTGCCAAGGAGGTGCTGTAGCATAAGGCCTCAACGATTTGTCATGATTTTCCCTTTCCTTCACAATTGAATTTCTAGATTAACAAGATTCCCCTTGCTTGCTGAAGCATACTGGATGACATTCCCAGAGAGCTCACAAGCTGGGTTTTCCTTTCTGCAAATGAGTGATTTCCTTTACTACAAAGTCTGATGCTTGATTTTTTTCTTTTACTGCAATTTAGCTTTTATGAGTAATTTTTCTTTCTGCAAAGTGTGATGCTTGATTACTGCAATCGAGTTTTTATGAGCAATTTCTTTTACTACAAAGTGTGTTACTTTTTTCTGCAATAGAGGATATTTAATTTTTGCAAGTGTGATTTCCTTAGTTTAAAATCTTGGTTTATTCTTTTTACTGAATTTGATATTTTGAGTTTTTCACGTGCTAAAAGAACCCCTCACTCTCAATCGAGGTGCTGACAAGACTTTCCAACTAGCAGGAAAATGCCAGGAAGTGTGATGCTATTCAAAGAACTATCTCAAATTCTGGCAGAAGCTCAGATCTCTACTTCGTAGAAAGAGCACATCTTGGCATCAATTAGAAATCGGTCTACTCCTATGGAAGAAGAGAATCATGAAGAAACAGAAGATCTTCCTAGGGAAACTGAGAAGCTATGGATCATTCTTGATGAGGAGAAGCCATCAGAAGTAGTGATTGAAGAACACCAACCTGATCTAGCTTGCACTTTAGATGAACAAAGAAAATTGGAGGATTTGCATGATGCACCAGATGTTGCCCATGAATCAAATAACCAAGAGTATATGGATCCCATAGAATATTGGTTTCATGTGACTGTTAGTATTTATCCCTCTCTTAT
>APFE031312269.1:0-42565 GCA_000404065.3 Pinus taeda | reverse complement strand
CGGTTTTGGGATCTAGGGGAAAATCTCTATGTATATGTGTTTTATGTGTTATGATCTCTCATTGTTTATTTTCTGTGTTTTAGAATTCGTATGCAGGTAATTTCTGTACGGGGTTAAAACCTACATATGAATGGTGTAATCAACCTAAAGAAGTGAAAGATGATATTTGAGAAGAAATCACTACGCGTAATAGTACCTCTAGATCCTACTGATAGATTAGGCTATACCAAACTAGTCCATGATTATGAGAGTCATGACAATTTGGACTATATCTATAAGATAACAGCATGAGACAAATATTGGGTGAATCCCACCGTAGATGAACGAATTACATGGGATCATGAGACTTCCTACACTTTAGACTCCGATGAAGATTTAGACCACTGGAAGAATCAGTTACATGAAGTAACCACGTTGAACTGCAATATGATGACCTGATTGTTGTGTTGCATGTCCTCAGAGGTAAGAAATATGCCTACTTATGATGTCCTAATTGAGGTGGATATATTTTTCGATGCATTTGAAAGGGCAGTACCAGAAAAGCAATAGTTCTAGGCGTTGGACTGGGCATCATGCACTATGCCCGCAAGATGGTGGGGTACACATAAAGGAAGCTTTGATGATTGGTGTGAATGTAAGAGGATGATGAGAACATGATTTGGGAATCCTAAGATGTAAATGACAAACAAATATGATAGATAGGATGATCCACATGCGCATCTGGCCCAATGGGCCTAGGCTTATGTAGAAAAGCCCAAACCTGAATGGGCACACTTGTTCTATGACACTTTAGATGTTGTCTCAATGAATTGGTACAAAAAAATAGATCTCCACCATGGTACAGGTGAATGGGATATTTTGTGTGAGGGATTCATAATGACATTCAGTTTTGAAGACGAGTTTGATTGTATTGATGAGACGCTCCAAGAACTGAAAGCAGTAATCTTTAGGAAACCACAGGATCCTTTGGACCTGATTCAGCTTGAGTAGACTACTCAGATAAGTCACGCACTCGAATGCTATAATGTGACTGCTGAATAAGAAGATGAGGATCCACAGAAGATTAACATTCTGGAAACAAAAGGTCACCACGAGGTTGAAGGACCATAGATTGAGAACCCTGATATAGTCACGCCATTGAAAACAAAACAAGTAAACATTGGTACAAAGGTAGAACACACATTCACAAAGATTGGAGAGTACTAGGATGACACAACGATGGATAAGATCATTGAATTGTTTTGTCAATACTAGGATTTATTCCCTACCAAGTTTACAGATCTTAAGGGGATAATCAGGGACCTAGGAATTGTTAGAAAAATTATATATATGACAGAGAAATGCAAGACATATAATATGCGGAAAAACACAAACACATAAAACCAGAGAGACACAGGTATATGTGGTTCACCCAGTTTGGGCTATGTCCACCTTGAAAGGCCAGTCCTTCATTTCTATTACCTAGCAAAATGAAGAGACACAACCTACAACAGATCCGTTGTAATATCCTTTGTTTTCTCTCATAGTCTGACCTCTCTATTTCTCTCTTAGAGAATACACATCTATTACAAAGCCTCACTACAATGCCATCATACAAAGAGAGGGGTTGCCTTCTAGGGGAAAAACCCTAAACTAAACATAAATTATACCGTCAGATCATTTGCCTAATGAATGGTCCAGACTGACTAGAAATTACTATACTTTTACAAGGCAATTTTACATCTTTTTTTAGCTTCGGGGACGCTACCCCCAAAATCCCCTCCAGGGGACCGCTAGCCCCCAGAGCCCATCTGGGGGACAAGTCCCCCCTGCACCCCACTGCATGGAGGGGTGTACAATCTTCTTGGGGTATACATCTGGCTGAAACAAATATGTCTAAATAATCATGCTCCACACCCAACAGGAATGATAAAGATTACATTGAAGCCCAACATGAAGCTGATTAAACAAAGACCTTATCGTCTCAATTTGAGATATAAGGAGAAGGTGCACTTAGAGCTAGACAAGATGCTTGTGGAAGGCATCATTGAGCCTGTGGAATGTGTAAGCCCAATTGTGGTACAATAGAAAAAGAAGAAGCATGAAATAAGGATATGCGTGGATCTCAAAATGGTGAATGATGCTTTCGTAAATGATCTATTTCCGACTCCATTCACTGATGAAGTGTTGGACAATGTAGGTGTCCAGGAAGCATATTCCTTCACTGATGGATTCTCTGGATACCACCAGATCAAAATCGCACTGGAGGATAGGAGAAAGACAACCTTCATGACTATGTGGGGTTTCTTTCAGTACACTGTAATGCTGTTTGGATTGAAGAATGCACTTGCAATCTTCTCACACATAGTTGTGGCTACATTCAAGGAATTTATTCATAAGTCATGGAGGTATATTTTGATGACTGGATCATGTTCGGGCTGGTAAAACACCATGTAGCAAGCTTGCGCCTGATGCTGGATAACTGTCGAAGATATCATATCATGCTTAATCTAAAGAAGTGTTTGTTTTGTGTTCCTTTGGGGACCCTGTTGGGGCATGTGGTTTGTAGATAGAGAATAATGGTAGATCCCGCAAAGATAGCACGATATTGAAGTTGGAAGCGCCCAGGAGTGTGAAGCAGTTATGCTCTACCCTATGGAGAAATTGTTTAAGAAGGATGTCAAATTTTGCTGGAACGAGGAATGTAAGAAGAGCTTGGATGTATTGAAAGAAAAGATGGTCATCGTGCCAATTCTAGTCTTCCTAGATTGGAAGAAGGAGTTTCGTATACATGTCAATGCGTCATGTATAGCGCTGGGAACAATACTGACACAGGCTGGTGGAGAAGGCTTGGACCATCCTATCATGTTCGCAAGCCAAAGATTATCCAAAGTGGAAAAGAACTATTCCACCACCAAGTGTGAAGGGTTAGCCATGGTGTATGCGCTCCAGAAGTTTCAGCACTACTTGTTGGGAGGCCATTTTAAGATGTATATGGATCACTCTGTGTTGAAGCACCTAATCAATAAGCTTATGTTGGGGGGAAGAATCTGATGGTGGCTCTTATTTTTCTAGGAATATGATTTTGAAATCATTGTGAAGCCTAGATGATTGAACACTGGACCAGATCATCTATCGCGCATCAAAACGGGGGAGGAACCCACTAACTTGGAAGAAGGATGACTTGACGCATAGCTATTTTCAGTGTGCGTTGCGAACGGTCATTTTTAGGATATAATACATTTCCTAACAACAGGTACTACACCATAAGGATACAATGTGCAGCAAAAGAAGGAATTAGTGGTGTGTGTAGCGAATTTCTTTATTGTTGCTAGGATTTTTTACAAGATAGGGACTAATGAGATATTGCAACAATATGTACCTAAGTTCGAAAGAAGTAGCATCCTTGCAGACGGTCATGGGGGCACCGCGAGAGGACATTATGCGGGAAGAGCAATCACACAGAAGATTCTACATGTAGGCTTGTGGTGGCCAACCCTCCATCAGGACTCAAAAGCATATTGCAAGGTGTGTGATGTGTGTCAAAGGACTGGAAGGCCATCATGGAGAGATGAGATACCTTTGAGCCAATAGATGACATTGCAACCCCTTAAGAAATGGGTGATAGATTTTGTGGGACCCATTCAGCCCCAAGGAAAGATAGGAGCAATGTGCACTATCACCATGCTAGAGTATTTGACTCGTCGGGCAGAGGCACAACCTATGAGGTATTGCATAGGCACGAATGCTGCAAATTTCCTCTTTGAGCACATATTGATGCGATTTGGATGTCCAAAGATCTTGATGATTGATCATGGTACACACTTCCTGAATGAGACGATCAACGTGTTGATGGAGGGATTTCAAGTATATCACCAGAAGAGCACGCCTTATCACCCACAGGCTAATGGGACGATGGAAGCTTTCAATAAGGTGCTCGAGAATGTGTTAACCAAGGTTTACAATGCTTAGTTAAGTAATTGGGACTTACGCATACCTACAGTACTATGGGCTTATCGAACAACATGCAAAAATTTGACTAGACAAACCCCCTTTAGGGTTATCTATAGTGTTGAAGCAGTGATGCCTATGGAATATATTGTGCCTAGTCTTCACATAGTGGCGCTCACAGGTATGACAGATCGTAGAGCCCTAGAGGAGAGGCTCACCCAACAAGATGAAATTGAGGAAGAGGGATTTTTGGTTGGATGTCACCAACAGGTCCAAAAGCATTGTGAAAAGGCATGGCATGATTGACATATTAAGCTGCACACATTTAAGGTAAATGACCAGGTTTTGTTATATGAAAGTAAGTTTGATAAATTTCTAGGAAAATTCAAGATGCACTAGTTAGGGCTCTATGCCATCAAGGAAATTACAACTGGTCAAATTGAATGGAGAATACTTCCCAGGAAAGGTGAATGACAGTCGCTTGAAGCCATACGCTGACGGTCTGGCTGGGTGACCAAATGATGATAGCACAGTCTTAGCACTCCAGGCAGTTGAAAGGAGGCATGGGGCTATAAACTACACTACCTGGGTTGGGGATCTATGCAATTGGAGGATGGTGTGAAGCAAGGGAGTGTCACAAGGTCTGTAGCAGTGTGGAGGGAGCTACACTACCGAGGGAGAAATTGCACAAGTCAGCCGAAAAGTGACCGTTAAAGTCATTATTCATGATTTGACAGCAGAAGTGAGGCCAAATAGAGTTGGCGACCAGCATTTAAGATGAAATTTATGGCTTAGATCCTTGAAAATCTACTGCCAATCTGCAATAATGAACCGAATTTTGGGGGGAATGGTCGGATTTGAATTCAAAATGCCCTATAAATTACAAATGGTTGTCCAACAAGAAACACTTGGCATTTTGAGAATTGAGTTGTTGAGTTCTCAGGAACATATGAATCATGAGAAATACAAGCTTTTGATAGTTATTAAGGTATTTGAGACTTTGCTGATGAAAACACATGAATTCTTGCATAAAATCATGTCAGCACCACAAAAAATTATAAATACTAAACAAGTAGTAGAGGAGTCAACACAGGAAATGGAAAGAGAGGTAGAAGTAGCTACTCCATAAGTGGCTGAAGTATTAGTAGAGGTCCCTAAATCACCAAGAACATCGAGACCAAAGCCAACCCCAAGCAAGGAGACAATGAAGGACAAGAAGGGCAAGCAGCCTGCCATACCAGTGTATGCATCACCAAGGAGAAATACACCAAAGCCCATTGTATAGGAGAAAGGCAAGGCCATAAACCTAGAACCAAAAGAGGAAGATATCAAAGACATCCCGATGGATGATGAGGATGTGGAAACTGAAGTGGAGGAGGTTGAAGTCCAGGGTACAAATGTTATTACTCTATTTCTGAAGCATGTCCCTCCGTGCAAGCGTAAGTCCAAGGTACCAAAGGACATCGACGAGAGTAAGACTCCCATGCAAACCCCTCTGCTACCAAACAAAATTGTTTTTGATGATTCGTGCTTGGCCTAAGTACCATTGCTGAAGCTTGAAGACTGGGACTTGGCGAACCATGAGAAGTTCCCACACCTACCAACCGAGCTGTTGATGCACTGCGTCATTGACATGAATATGGGAATGACTATGCTGGAGCTGCATAGGTGGCTCAATGGGGTAGAGAAGGTAGAGTTGTTCAACCTCCTCTGCGTGTCACACTATAACTCCACCCCGATGATATTTTTGGTCATTAAGCAGCTGCCGTGCTTGGAGCATGACGGATGTTTGTGGCTAGAAGAGCCGATACCCATCATAAATAATTTGATTCATTGAATAACGTGCATATCATATATAGGTGAGAATCCAACCATGATCTATGGAGGAAAGGGTGGTGAGCAGGCTCTCGTAGAATGAATGAAGGAAAATTTTAAATTGGTGAATGAGCCACACAGGTATGCCATATCTAGCATCCGTGACCCCGCTGTGAAGGTAGTCACAGAGATCCTCAAAGGGAAGGTAATGAGGAAGTTTCATGCTGATGAAGTGCCAACACTTGTCATCACACTCACATAGTAGCACTAAAGGAGTCCAATTTAACTAGTAAGTCTAGCTTCATGGAGGGTTCCTAGTGAATTTTCGTAAAGCACAAGAGCTCAGCGAGACATTCCACTATAGGTGGCTCTTGTTGTCGATTGTGATAGTATCATGAGAGCTACCAGAGGACATCCAGTTCCCTTCGATCATGCCATACCTCCTTGAAGCAATGAAGTATTCTTCACTGTGTGCAACCAAGGATGTGCAACGAGTCCGGGACAACAAGATCTTCTAGATCTTGATGGAGATGAACATTAGGATGGTCGTCAATCACAAGTCGTGATTGTTGCCCATGATGTACGCCAACCTACAGGGCTACGCTGAGTTTAAAGTTGATTTCCATCAAATATCCATCAAGGCATGGAAGGACCATGTGCAGAATTGGTAAGACTTGCCATATCTAGCCATGGATGATGCCATTGATGTAATGCTTAACCAATGGCTAGCAGAGTGGCACACTACCACAGACTTGGCGGTGGGCAGAAGCAAGTCCACTACACAAAAGAAGGAGGAGGCGAAGCTAAAGATGGCACAACTGGTCGAGAAGAGGAAAATGGAGGCCACTAATAAGGTCTAGGTGGAACAAGCAGGAAACTAGGTAGGAAATGAGACAGGTGGAATAGAGCATGGCTTTGGCAAGGGCGCAAGGTCACCTTCACCTGAGATAGAAGAAGAGAAAACTGAACAGCACGGTCTGGACCCTCAAGAAACGTCTGCCAACATTAAGCACCTAAGAGAGCTGGAGAAGGGAGGGTCTAGGAAGAAAACAAAGGCAACCAAGACCTTTTTGAACCCTATCACATTGACAGATGGCAATTTACATGATATCAGTGACATAGTTAGGGATGTCACTATGGAGGCCCTACAACAATTTGAACAATAGCAGCAGATCATCCTAGGGGCTATCCAGACTGAGTTGCAGGGGTTGCAAACCGTCATGTTGCAAGCTGGTAGAGTGTCTACCAACTTGGCTATCAACACTTCAGAGGCTATCGATATGCTGTGCACAAAGGCTTCCAGTGCAATAGTGTTGTCAGATGGAACACTGACCACAAAAAATGAGGTTTATAGGCCCACTATTAGTGTCGTGAAGGGAGTTGTGTTCAAACTGGCAGCGCTTCTGCACAAAGCACGCCACCTATTGAACAATGGAATAATTGTAGAACTGAGGGCTCGAGAGCACTGTGCCCTCCAAGTGATCAGTAAACAACAGATCAACAATGAGCAAATGGCCCTACAAATAAATGTTGCCATTTCCACTAAGACCAAGGCAACTAATAAGAGCAAAAGGATTATGCAAGTCATTGAGGAGGCATGCCGAATGGTCCTAAAGTTGGCCATTTCAGAGGAGGAGCTAGTTCAGGTACGCATCTACAAATTAGCCACAAGGGTGCATGACACTCAGACTGAGATGGCATGGGTTCAATTGGAGTTGAACTTGTAAATTACTGAGCTACAGTTGAGGGCTCAACCTTCAACACCACCAGAAGTAAAGGAATAGTGGGAAACCACTATCACATAAGCAGTAGCGACGGTGGACAGTGCAGTAGCAGACTACACATAGTTGTTTGAGCAATCATTTGAGGTCCTCACAAGCTTGTAGGAGGACCCCAATATACAAAGGCTAGAGAGGGAAGCCCGTGAGCTATAACAACAATATGATGAGGTTAAGGGCACAACGCGAACCGTCACCCTGACATAGAGGCTAGCCAAGTTGCAAGAGGCAAAGCAACTGAAGGAATAAGTGGACTCAGCGCTGCACAAGGAGGCAATGTTGAAGGCGAGACTAGAGCCCTGCATGGAGGAAGCTTACGTAGTCATAGGAAATATTGAAGGCAAGCTTACAACTCTGCAAGTGATGTAACAAAAGCTTCAGGCTGACAACACAAGAGTGACTAGGTAGATAGTGGAAGACGCGAAGTAGGTGGCAGCTTGGTGCATGGCCGAGGTAGAGGTCATATGGGTTGAGCTAGGAAGGCTTCGTGCAAAGATCTCCACACCTACCGAGTCACTTGAGGGTGTGTAACGATGTTTGTGTTGGGACCTGTTGGGAGCAGGATCCCCCAAGGGTAGTTTTGGGGCTAAAAGCCCATGTTTGAGTCAAATTTGGTAATAAAATTGTAAAGACTCCACATTTTGTGGTCACAGAGCACAGAGGTGTCATGTGTCATAAAAGGTAGTCCGCCCTTAGTTTTGTAAGGAAAATTCGGCTGTAAGAGATCTACCGATGGTCCACAGACATGGGATTGTATAAAAAGAGCTAATATCTAAGTACTTTTAGAGAGATACAATGTAAGAGAGTCGTATCTCTGAAGTAAGAAGTCTAGGTCTTGGGTTGTAATGTAGGTAGAGGCTTTGCAGCTGAGTGCACAGAGGCCTGCGGTAGAAGTCCAAAGCTGAGTGTGTGGACCCCTGCAACGATGTGTGCAGCATGGATAAAGTTTGTAAACACTTGGAAGATATCAATAAGGACAAAGATTCTGCTATTTCAGTGTCTTTGTTCTATTGATGCATCTTGATTTCTTATGTATGAATTTCCTTTATTATTCTTATATGATGTATGAATGAATGAAATTGCATTCTATAACTGAACGCACTTACAATTACCTATTTATGCGGGGTTAACTATAACTGTTTGATAAGATAAGCAAGTCGCTTAGATTAATTGGAGGATTTGCACAACATGCTGCCATAACAACATGAAAGTACCTCAGCAGTAGGGTAGGGATGCGTGAAGGTCAATCGTACCCTTTCGCGGGGTTATTGAAGGACATAATAGAGGGCTCGTCTTGTAAGCCTTGGAGCGAAGAGGCCTCCACAAAGGTAGGGATAGAGGAAATCAAACGTTATCACAACCATCTTAGGGTGCAAAAACTTGGTTCTATCATCCCCCCATACTGCTTTAGGTGAGACTTTGGTCCACGCTCCATGGGCTGATGCTGAAAGGGCCACTAGTGTAGGTATTTGTTTGGATAATTAATGCACAACCTAGGTCAGGCCCCCTCAAGCCAACACGTAGTGAGATAGCCACTCATCTGGTTGAATTTCTACGTGTTGATCTCTCAATAAATCACATTCCTCTAGCTCTATGCAAACAATAAATCTTTCTTCAGCATCTAAGGTTTCAATAGGCCATATTTGCTCAGTAGGCCATGTTTCCCATGAGTTTACCCTCTCAGGGAGACTCACGCACATTGTCAAGATAGGAAATAGGCCCTCGTAGGTTTGCTGATCCACATGCTTCAAATGATGCAAGGGAAAGAGAGGTTTGTAGGCCAAGAGTCCTAGACCGTTGCCAAGGTGGAGGCATTTGTTGTTGTTTTTGTTGAAAGGATGCTCTAGAATAGGTCCCCATGAAATAAATGAACTTCTATTTCAATCTCCATGTAGCTACGATTTTTGTTTGCGCTATAGAAATGTAGTCAAATGTCTATTTCATCAAAAGTGATCATAAATTCAAAACCTTCTTAAACCTATGCATAACACATAGGCCTATTTGATCTGTTGAATACCCCTCATCACCTTCGAATCCCTTGACTCGACCAAATTTTCACCAGATTCTCAAAACATATATTTTCCACTATGGGTTTGTTGTTGTAAAATTACAAATGCATCATGGTTAGGTTATGTTGAACCCTAAAATAATGAGAGGTCTTGAGATTTAACATCTCACGGGAATGTGAAGCTACCCATTTGTTCTGCAAGGTTAAATGGAAATAATCTAGCAACAAATACACATATGAAAATTGCATGTAGAAATTGAAATATCATAAAGGCACTTCATCTACACAAGAAACAAAAGCAAGGATGGCCAACAATATCATGTTATCTGGGGTTTTTTCAATCTCTTCCTTGGGAAATGAAAAATAAGGAAAGGAATCCCAAAGAATCGACCTTTGAACCACTTCAGAGATTTAACTTCTGTAAATAATATAAATATCAACACAAACTTAGAATACATTGCAACCTACCCTTCAGCGACCCCACCCAACAGAAAATCCAAAGTAAAGGGAAAAATGAAGCAAAACTCTACCTCATAGTGAGACTTTGTGCACATGCAGAATCACAAGTTAATGGTCGATTTCAATTGAAGGCAACAGAATTCAACCATGTAACTTTCCTGCCATCCCCAACTAAGAATAAAAATAATATTTGAGTTAATGGCCCATTTCAATTGAAGAAGCCAAAATTCAACCCTATAACTTTCATGCCATCCCTAAATAAAAATAACACTAATATTTGACCGACACCTATAGAATCACAAGTTAATGACCGATTTCAAATGAAAGCTCCATCATTCAACCATGTACCTTTCTCACCATCCCAAAATAAAAATAACAATGCTTTTTTACCCGCTCTCATCCTTGCAGCTGACTTAATTAATTCAATATTTTTTTGCTTCTTCCTCTTTAGAGACCAAAGTTGTAAGGTGTCTAACTACTTTCATTAATTGGATAGGGAGGAAAGAATTGCAAGGTGTTTTTTGAGGAGATGATTACAACCATCTTAGAGTGTAATGGGCTGTACTATAGAGATAGGACCACTTGCATGGGTTGAGGTGTAAAGGTACTCATAAGTTGAGGAAAATGGTTGCAATGTTTACTCATATAAAGTTTTTATGATATATGATTAATGATTTTTTTTGTTGGAGAATGGAAGAGGAATATAAAAAAGGAGAGGCACTTAAGTTTGTTGTAAATAAATCAAAAGGAAGGAAAAATGTCTCTTATTAGTATGAATTTTCAAGTTGCCTCTTAAATAGGACTAAATTTTAGTTGGATTTAGGGTGTTGGCCTCAAAAGCATTGATTGGGTACTCTGGAAATCCAAGACCTGACATATCCAAGCTAGGCCATTAGATAGATTCATCTTGGAAAAAGGTTGCAAATGCTAAGGTGAAAATATCCCCTTTTTAATTTGGGTTTTAAACCTTCCATTTGAGAATGCTAAAAACGAGGTCATGATCTTGAAAGGGGGTCCTTGATTTTACAAAAACTCAATTTCAATGCTTAATCCATGGTGCGATTCTTTTGATTTGGGTTTGGCCTTGAACGTTGAGATCTATCTTTGTGTCTAGTTATCAGTCTCTCATTTCATTTAAGTGTTTACAAGGTCTTAAGGGCTATAGGGGATAAGATGGTTATTTTCCAATACCCCTCCCTTGAAACCCTATAAAGGGATGGTTTTCCCAATTTGTTGTCATAATATTTCAACCACAAGCTCTTACTATGAGGATGCCCTTGAGGGGAGGGTACGTAAAGGAAGTGGAAAAAAAAAAAACAAAATTTCATGTTGAGTCGAAGGAGGGGTATAGATTGCATGTGTATATATAGGTCTTGACAAAGGTGAAGGGGAATGGAGTTTACCTCCTCTTGCAATGCCTTCAATTCTACCATTTGAGGTTTTAAGGGCATTGATTTTAAGGAATCTCATAGTTATCACAACTCATTATAGGAATATGCAATTTTTTTTTTTATTATGAGATAAATTTGGTGGACCAAAGGGATAAGACACACCTCTATTCTCTTGACTAACCATGCCAAGAAGGAGGAATCGTGTAGGACCTGTCATTTCAACTTCTTGAATTGGAATGCACTTTTCTTTCTTTTTGGATGATGGCCATTATCTCATAATTATGTGCATTGGGATAATTAGAGTATCATAATATCATGAATAAAAGAGATAAATTATTCAATTTATGCTTTCCTTTTGTCATTAACACTTGACTTGTTCATTAGCACACTATCACAATAATGCAAAAAAATAAAAGAAGAAAATTACCAAAAGATTAACAAGTAGCTTTATTACAAAAATGAATCAAAACCAAGCAGAAAAGGCATGCAATAAAGTAATCCCTCTCTTTCTTCAAAGGTGAGTTATCATTCCTCGTGCCTTTGCATTTGAGAGAGATACTTTACCTCTACATGCACATGAGAATAAGATGACTTGGTGAGATAAAATTTAACTAAGATCCTTAAGGTCAATGGGTGTTGATCCTATATTTGTGGTACATGGATATGAAAATTTTAGAGTCGTTATCGAGGATATTACATAAAATCATAATTAGATGTATAAAGATCATATAAGTCACTAATGTACCTTGAGGTAAATGGGTTGTTAGTCCAAGGATTTATAAGTATTATGAATAAGTAATGGCATTACCTTAGTTAGAAGGTAAGGTTCTCCTTAATTCCTCAGCCCCCCCTCCACACTTCAAATATTAGACCAAATAAGAAAGCAACAACACCCTTATACTTATGAAAATGAGAAGAATCAATACTTGACTAGATTGACTTGTCCTCCTCACTTATTGAAGCATTCACTCACCTTACTAAAATGGTTAGATGATAGTTTAGCTTGTCTTTCATCATACTCACACTCTCATGAGGGTGGAGAGGAACTCCATGTTTTCTTCCTCTCATAAAATTTACTTTAATGCATTCTATCTAATGATACGATCCTATATTGGTCCCGCATTCAAGTCATCAAAATTTCAAGTCAACTATTTGTTGTGCTTCTATCAAGATTTGTTGCATTTATGTGTGACCAACTTCAAGCTTGGATTCTGAACAAATGGGAAAGTATTTTTGAAAATGGGAGGATTTTGTTGTTCATAACGTACCCAAAAAAGAAATCCTCTCTCATTATTTACACAGAAGTTACTATCTTGGAGTTACAAGTGGCACTTTGAGACCCATTTTTCACAATTTCGCTAGGCCAGAATTGCTGACAGGGTTCTAGAAATTTTTGAAATTCGACTTGGTGGATCACCATCTTGGAATGTTTGACCTCAAACCTATTTTGATAATGAATTTTGAGGATTTTCTATCATATCCCATGATTATATCTTTAGTTCTCACATTTTTAGTTACTCAAAAACCAAACCCTACATTAGTAGGATATGGGAAAATTTTGCAAATATTTTATCTATGCATGCTAGGGAGTGTGAGGGCCAAGTTCCAAGGAAACACAAGGGAGCACTCATTTAAAATGCATGGAAATTAATTTTCATCGAATTCAACTTGTGCTAAGGAGGGAGTGAAAGGTATACTAGTGAGTGGCAATGCATCACAAGGGAGAACTAGGTCAAAATGCTTGGAAATGAACAAAATCGAGTGCAGTGTGCCCAGGAGTGTTGGTGAATTCCAGGTGTCCCAAGAATGAAGTGTGTTAGGATAAGTTCAGAATAGTACTTAAAGGAGGCAATCCTATGGTTGTGATAAGGTGTGTACAAAGTAGTTTCAGAAAAAGGGAGAATTTGGGTTGGGCACAACATTTTTTTGTCAATGACTTGGTTGGGTTCCCAAGTCACAAAAAGGTAAGGCTATCTATGAGGGAATGAAATTTAGGGAGTGCCAAGGTGTTCCAGGGAATGCCAAGAAGTACTGACACATGCTAGATAGTTCGAAGGCATTTCAGGCATGTCAAGACATTCCAAGTGCTAAGGCATGCCAAGAAGTTCCAGGCACCAAGGTGTGGCACTGACACATGCTAGGGAGTGTTATGGCCAAGTTCTGGGGAAACACAAGGGAGAAATAGTTTCAAATGCATGGAAATGAATGAATAAGAGTGTGACAGAGAGTGTTAGCTAGCGAGTACAAGGTGTGGTAAGTGTCAGGTAGTGCTAGGGAGTGCCAAAGAATGCCAAGAAATGCAGGGGATTCTAACACGTGCTACATAGTGCCAAGGGATTATTAGGTGTGCCAAATGTTATGGCATGCCAAGATGTAAAATTTGTTCCTTAGTTGTTTGATTTTATGACCATGGTTGGATGTGAGCCTTGTCTTCGCAACTAGTTAAGTTGGATAAGTTGAAATTATACGTGAGTAGCCTAAGATGAGTTATAGGAAGTTCTTACGTGAACAAGGCATAATCTAGCTGTATTAATTGTAACTTGGTCAAGTTGTTGTTATAGTTAAGTTGTTGTTATAGTTGAGGGAGGATCTTGTTGGGTTCTCGTGTTGCAAGAAATGCAAGGTAGTTGTGACAACATGATAGCTAAGCAGTTCCAGGGTGTGCTAAGGAATGAAAAGGCGTGATAACACATGCCAGACATTTTTGTGGTCTAATGGTTTGATTTAATTTTATGGTGTTATTTTTATTTTCCAATTTGCATATCACTCTTTTTCCTAGTTTGGAACGTCATAGTAAGTGAGTTCCAGGTGTGCTAAGGAGGGAGTGACAAGGTATGTTAGGCATTAATGCCAAGGCATGCTAGAGTGTTAGGGAAGCATACCAATATGTGCCAAGCACCAAGGTGTGCCAATGCATGCTAAGGAGTGTTAGGGAGTGCCAAAGAAACATAAGGGAGCACTAGGTTGAAATTCATGGAAATGAATGAATAAGAGTGTGTGATAGGGAGTGTCAGTGAGTTCCAAGTTTGCTAAGGAGAGAGTGACATGGTATGCTAGGTTGCGCTAAGTCATGCTAGATTTCTAGGGCAACATGCAGTCAAGATGTGCCAGGTGCCAAGGTGTGTCAAAATGTGCTAGGACATGTTAGGGAGTGCTAGGGAAACACAAGGGAGCACTAGTCAAATTAGTGCATGCATATGAACAAATAAGATTTTGTGACAGCAAGTGTTAGTGAGATACAGGTGTGCTGAGGGAGTAATAAGATATGTTAGGTAGTGCTAAGGCATTCTAGAGGTCAGGGAAACATGCCAAAATGTGCAAGGTGCTAGGGTGTGCCAATGCATGCTAGGGAGTGTTATGGAGTGCCAAGGAAACAAAAGGGATCACTAGTTTCAAATACATGGAAATGAATGAGTAAGAGTGCATGACAGAGAGTGTTAGTGAGTTGTAGGTGTGGTAAGGATGGAACGACAAGATATGTTAGGTAGTGCCAAGGAATGCTAGAGTGCCAAGACAACATACCAAGATGTGACATGTGCCAGGGTGTGTCAACGCGTGTCATCGAATGTTAGGGAGTGCCATAGAAACACATGGGAGAAATAGTTCAAAATGCATGGAAATGAAGAAATAAAAGTGTGTTATAGGGAGTGTTAATGAGTTCCATGTGTTCTAAGGAGATTGTGACAAGGTTAAATGATAGGTAGGGCCAAGGCATGCTAGAGTGCTAGGGCATCTTAGAGAGTGCTAGGCTGTGCTAGGGAGTGAAAAGAATGCCAAGAAATGTAGGGGTGCTAGCACACACCACATAGGGCTAAGGGCTTGTTGGACATGCCATGTGATATAGCATGTCAATATGTAAATTGTGTTTCTTAGTTGTTTTATGGACATGGTTGGATGTGAGCCTTGAATTGGTAACTTGTTACGTGGGATGAGTTTAGATTGGACATGAGTAGTCTAATATGTCTTATAGGCAGTTCTTAGGTGAACAAGGTATAGTCTAGTTGTAGTAATGATAACTTGGTTAAGTTGTTGTAGTCGGGGCAAGACTTGGTTGGGTTCCGACCAAGTCTAAGAAAAGTAAGGGTAGTTGTGAGGGCATGATAGCTGATGATTGGTAGGGCATGCCAAGGAATTAAAAGGTGTGCTAATACATGGCAGACAATCTTAATGGATGACGAGGAGTGTTAGGGAGAGTCAGGGGAAGACAAGGGAGAACTAGGTCAAAATGCCTGGAAATGAACAAACAAGAGTGTGCGCCAAGGAGTGTTAGTAAATTCCAGGTGTCCTAAGGATGAAGTGTTTTAGGATAAGTTCAGAATAGAACTTGCAGGAGGCAAGCCTATGGTTGTGATAAGGTGTGGACAAAGCAATTTCAGAGAAAGGGAGACTTTGGGTTGGACACAATATTGTTTTGCTAATTAATTGGTTGGGTCCCCAAGTCGCGAAAGAAGTAAGGTTATCTGTGAGGGTGTTAGTGTCAGTCAGTTCACCCTATCACCAATGATCAAATATGCTCTTACAAGGTGTTTTTAGGGTGTCAAGTCATTTTTTTTTCATTTCAGCGAGTCATCGAATAAAAATTTGGTCAATGGCTACTGTGTCTAGGGCTATTTCCACTCTCTCAATAATTTCATATGTCGGTGAATTTCATCACTCGATTGAGTCTACCATCATGAAAAGATCATTAATATCACTTTAGTCACATCATCATGGTCTCCACTCAACTCAGTGTCAGCATTATGTCATTAGGGTTAAGTTCACAAAATCAGTCATTTCATGTATAAATCCTGCAAATGAGGAGTAGCAATAGGTAAATTTGTTCAATAACACTTGATTTCAAATGTAATTTATGCTTTTATATGTAATAATTCTCCTAAGGTTCTAAAGTTACAATAAGAGGTCCTAAGTCTACAAAATTAAAAAGGGAAGTGAATTGGTGAGGTGGGTCATCCTACCTCATTAATCACTTAGACACTAAAAGAAAATTATGAAAGCAAATGGAGGATCTCATTCACACTCATTTTCACTTGTCTACCATCATAACATCAATATCCCCCCTCTTATTTTCAAAAAATTGTGATTCCATAGCCCTCACTGGAAAAAATTGACTCTCGTTGTGCACAAAGAGCCTTCGTTGTGCACCTAGAGAACATGGTACACATAGGAAGCCTTCTCTGCACATGGGGGAGATTTGTTCAAAATTGTTGTTTAACAACCAAAATTAATTTTACAAATATCCTCTTCAGTCATTTCATAATCAAGGCTCTATAACAAGTAAGTTTAATCATTTTCATGCCCTCCTTTGCCTGATATGTCAAGAAAATGATCAAATACTTCTTTTTCTAGGGTTTACATGATTTTCATGGTTTTGATCCTCAAATGATGAGTTTCTTCCCTAAACCCTAGATTCCTTGTCCCTACACCTGTTTTTGCAGCTAATACACCATTTCCATCCATCACAAAGCCTTATCCCCTCATTTTCTATCATTTTCCTCTAAACCATAATATACCCTATCTCTTTCTAAGATAGGCCTGTGTTTTGGCTTATTCCACCCCATCCCCTCACTCATTTCCCAAAATTCCTTTTTCCCCTACTCACTAACATCATCTCCTACCATCCTAAATTTCCTTATAAATTTAGGCAACTCATAAGTCCATCATACGACCTCATTCCCTCACTGCAGCAAATTTCATTATTTTTTCTTCCCTTTCACCTAGGGTTTGAAGTATGGAGCCTGAATCATCGCCATCAGAGGAGAAGGTACATAAATGGGGGAAATATACTTGGTTTGAGCCCTCTAATTGCAATGAAATCACATCCTACCCATTTGTCATGAAATTCTTTGAAGATGTCAATTGTTTAGGTTTTTGTCAAAGAGTAAAGGAAGTAGGTTACCATGAGCATCTCATAGGTATATTTTCCCTCACCTTGAAGGAAGACAAGATCATCATTGCAGGGACTAATTTCATGTTTTCAGTGAATGCCATATCTCAAGCTACATGCATATCAAAACATGGCAAAAAATAGTTCAAAGGCGTGAACCTAGACCTAGAAGTGTACAAACCCTACTTGAAATCACAATATAGAGGAACTAACTCACATGTTTTCCCATTCAGATACTTGTTGGAGAGATATGCACCATTGATGAAGGCTACCATGAATTTATTCACTTGTGAGGGAAGATTTTCTAGGCTATATGAATAACACATAAGACTGCTCCTGCACTTTATAGTTGCCAAGTCTCTAAATTTGTCCTGCTACTTATATAAGAGCCTAACCAAAATGTCTGGAAGGGAATTGAAATGGAAAGTGAATTATCCTAGCCTCTTTCACCATAGCCTGATAATGGTTATAGTACTCCATCATTTGACAAAGAAGAACATGACATGGGACACCTTCTTTTAGGCAGTGTTGTAAACGCATATAACCACTTCACCAATCCAGTGCCAAACCATGTCAGTACATCCCATGGAGGTGGGGTCATCAACCAAACATGATGATGTTTCCAAGTAACCTAGGCCTCAAGTGACCAAGACATATCATAGAGGAATAAGTCTTGTGTTTACTCCTCAAATTGAGGAAGGTTCCAAGCCTACTACATTATCAGAACAAGGATCACCATCACATCATGATGCATCTTTGCATGATGAGGAGCCCATTGAGAATGACTTTGACCTAGTTGACTTGGAGGAACATGATGAGCATCAAAACCTACAAAAACTCATAAAAGAGAAGGATTCTCATATCATGGATCTCAAGGACAATTTGTAAAGGTCCAAATTCATCATTTCATTCCTTGAGCAAGAAAACAATCAACTTAAGAGAAAACAACTAGTCATGGAGAAAGAGAAATTCAAAGACAAGAAACAAGAGATGAAAGTCAAGGAAGTAGTGGACCACAAGGGCATAGAGCAGCATGGAAGACATTTGGCAAGGAAGATACTAAGTACAATGGGTCTTAGGTAGGCACTTTAGAGGGAAAGAGAACAAAAGCCACTAATGGAAGAATTAACCTTTGAAGATAGGATTGCCATGGAAATAAATGAGGACAGGGATTTTTCGCCTGAAAAAGTCAATGACCACCTTGAGAAGCTTCTTAACAAGGCCAATAGGGATAAAAAGTTTCAAAAGAAAATGGACGTCCATTATTACACAAGGATTCAAGTTGCTAAGGTCAAAATGAATCAATTGAAGGCAAAACTCAAAGAAACCCTATTCATCCAATAGGAGAAGGGTAAGTTGGATTTGATTTCTAATGCATCCATGATTTCATAACATACCTCACCATGCATCTCTGGAAAAACTTTGGGAGGATTTGGAGAAAATTTTGTGTTTTGGTGTAGACTGGTGCAAACTTGCCATTTTTTGGCATTTTTTTGTCTAGGAGTGCAGCACGCTCACGCTGTGCTTCTTCCTCAAGGCTCCAAATGATGAAAAATTGGAAATTTTGTTAATATTATGACCCTCTCTCAAAACCCATTTTCCCACTTTCCTGGTATGCGGCTCAGTGTTTGTAAAATTTGCAAAAAAGAGGCCAAAAATCACATTTTTTCCCCTATTTTTCCATTTCATTGCGCACCTGGAGACACCTTGGTTTAATGGCCATATATCAGCCAAAAATGGCTCCGTTTGAGTGCAAAAATAATCTAATTACATCTACACTCTCTCATATTTCCAGAACAGGCTTGAAATCTAGAATTTGACTTTAGAAAGGCACTCAAAAATGGCCTCCAACAACTCATAGCTCATTTGGAAATTTCTAAGATTTTTGTAAAATTTTCACTGTGTAATTTTTTGTAATTCCTAGTTTGACTTTGATAAAAGTGAAAAGGGTAAAGTAGGTGAATGTGAGGGGTAAAAGTAAATGTAAATAATGGCTGGTTAGTTTTTGTAAGTTGTTTTTATGTAAATTTGACCTCATTTATGAGAGAGCTTGGAGTCAAATTTAATTGTAGAATTGTTTTTAACTTCCCTAGACATTAGGGTTTGGTTAGATCACCTCATGGACCAGTTCCTAGATTCATGGATTTTACCCCTAAGAGGGGAGATGTTGTTTTGGTCTTTATGTATCAATTTATCAATGATAGAATGGGTTGGATTTCATAGGAGAGAACTATTGTAGCTTGTAGTTGGATATTTTCTAGAAATCAAAGGACACAATTTGTAGCTATTATCTAGGAATTCATGTGCAATAAGTTTGTGATGTTGTTTCTCCTATGTTATAGTCTTATATGAAATATATTCATCTTGTCTTTCCATTCATCATTTCTTCAATGATTTTCCTTACATTATATAAATAGAATTCTTTGCATAAAGCTCTGTTTGGATGGAAAAATCATTATGTGTTACTTTCTTTCTTGCTTAATTAATTCATGTTTCATGCTCATTAAGACCTTTTGCTTCTTATAAACACTAAACTACACCAAAAAACCCTAAGATCCATCACAAAAGTAATGCTACCTTGCTCCTTTATATCTTTGTTGTTGTAACCTTTGATCCTTTAACCTAGCTATGTAGTTTTTCTTCCTTATGTAGCAACGAAACCCTAAATCTTCCAAAACCCACCTAAGCCTAGCTATCTAGCCTAAAATCGTTTACATTCTAGTCATCTCTTGACTGTGATTTCATAGGGAGAGCCCTCTCTGTTTTGGTAGGGCTAGGTACCAAACTAAAATCTTGGTTTGTGGTTACCTTTGTTGATCTCCTCATCAGCCTTGGATATTGTGGAGGATAACTTAGGGCATGACAACTAGGGAGTGCCAAGGTGTTCTATTGAATGTA
This sequence comes from Pinus taeda, assembly GCA_000404065.3. NCBI lineage: Eukaryota > Viridiplantae > Streptophyta > Pinopsida > Pinales > Pinaceae > Pinus > Pinus taeda. The sequence goes on along the minus strand of APFE031312269.1, from coordinate 22,402 downwards.
AGGTTCCCAGGTCATGGAAAAATGTAATGCTAGTTGTGAGGTCATGACTGTCAAGGTATGTTAGAAAATTCTAGGACATGCTAACATACGCCTGATAGTACGAAAACATGTCAAACAAGCTAAGATGTGCCAAATTCTAAGGCATGCCAAGATGTACAAGGGTGTAAAAATGCATGCCAAGGACTTTAAAGCAAACAAAAGGGTGGAACAAGTTAAACTACAAGAAAATGAGCTCATAATAGGGTTAATAAGTAATCAATTTACCTTTTCCATGAGGGGCATGCTAGGCACACCAAAACTAGGTGCCAATAGGTGCCAAGTTCCAAGTTTCAATGCATTATAAGTGCCGAATCTTCCCTTGTTTCTTCTCATCTAGTTTCCAATAACTGATCTCAAATAACTGTAATGTTAAACCATCCCAAAGCATACCAAGTCATCTCAATGCATGCCAAACATGCTAGGACTTTCCAAGTGCCAACACGTGCCAAGTACCAATGTGTGTCAGGGAGTGTGATGCATGCTATGAAGTGACAAATCATATCTAAGAGTGCTAAGGTGTGCTAGAGAGTGATAATGCATGCTGGGGAGTGTCAGGGAGTACTAGGAAAACAGAAGGGAGAACTAGGTCAAAATGCATGGAAGTGAATGAATATGAGGGTGCGTCAGGGAGTGTCAATGAGTGCTAGATGTCATGCCAAGGAGGGAGTAACAAGGTATGCTAAGCATGGGTAAGGCATGGAAAGGAATATTAGGGCATGTCAAGAAGTGCTAGAGTGTGCTAGGTAGTTCCAGGGTGTGCTAACATGTGCCAAATAGTGCCGAGGCATGCCAAGTGCTAAGACACTCTAAGATGTGCTGGGTGCCAGAGTATGCCAATATGTGTCAAGAAGTTTCAAGGCAACAAAAGGAATAACCAAGATAAAATGTAAGGAAATGAGAAAACAAGAGGGTTAATCAGTCAGGACTTTATCTTTTTCAAAAGGGGCATTCTAGCCACACTAATAATATGTTCCAATACATGCCAAGTGCCAATGTGTGCCAAGTGCTAATGTTTGTCAATGCAATATTATGCCAAGGTGTTCCAGGGCATGCTAGGGACAACAGGGCATGCCAACACATGATAGGGGAGTGATATGATATGCTAGGGCATGCAAGCATGTGCTTGGGCATCCTACACATGGGAAGATGTTTTAGGTACAAAGATTTTCCAAGTACAAAGATGTTCTAAGACATGCAAGGTGCCAAGGAATGTTAGTGTACTATTCCAAAGCATGTTATGGCGTGCCATGAGTACTGAGGAGTGCTAGGTCTCTCTCATTAATAGAATTGACAGAGCTTGATTATGTATTAAATAATATTGTTCCTACACACACTAGTGGAACTTTATTTAAAGGAAATTTGCTAGATAATAAACCTAATATAGATGAATCATGTGTTGACTCATTGGAAAATTATATTCTTATGAATTGACGGAAATTATACACACTAATTACTTCTTAACAAATTGACTCACTATAACCACTATGATCTCGGGCACATAATGAAAAAGACTCCACAACAATGGTCTTATATTGTTATCTAAAAAGAAATATATAGTAACAGGTACATAGTGTCATCAAAAACTCATTGGAATGATCAATGACGATGAACATTTTTTGACCATCACCAACAGTAACCAAATAGAGCATTGGTGAGGGTCAATAAAACATCGTCACTAGAAGTGTCACCAAAGAGAGAATTAGGATGAGCCTTTAAGGACCCTCACCAAAAGTGTCACCAAAGAGAGAATTAGTGACGGGCCTTTAACGACCCTCACCAAAAGTGTCATTGAAAATGGCTTTGGTGACAAACCTTAAATGACCATCACTATATACACTTACAACAATGTTTTTTAAAGACCATCACCATATGTGACATTGGTGATGGACCTAAAAGGTCTGTCATAGGTATGAAGCATCATCAAAAACTCATTGGGATGATTAACGATGATGAACATTTTTTGACCGTAACCAAAAGTAATCAAAAAGAGCATTGGTGAGGTTCAATAAAATATCGTCACTAGAAGTGTCACAAAAGAGAGAATTAGTGATGGGCCATTAATGACCCTCACCAAAAGTGTCACCAAAGAGAGAATTAGTGAAAAGCCTTTAACGATCCTCACCAAAAGTGTCATTGAAAGTGGCTTTGGTGACAAACCTTAAAGGACCATCATTTTATACACTTATAACAACTCTTTTTAAAGACCATAACCATATGCGACATTGGTGACAGACCTTAAAGGTCTGTCACAGGCATGAAGTGTCATCAAAAACTCATTCGAATGATCAATGATGACGAACATTTTTTGATTGTAACCAAAAGTAACAAAAAATAGCATTGATTAGGGTCAATAAAAGATCGTCACTAGAAGTGTCACCAAAGAGAGAATTAGTGATGGGCCTTTAATGACCCTCACCAAAAGTGTCACCAAAGAGATAATTAGTGATGAGCCTTTAATGACCCTGACCAAAAGTGTCATTGAAAATGGCTTTGGTGACAAACTTTAAAGGACCATCACTATATACATTTACAACAACGTTTTTTAAAGACCATCAACATATGCGACATTGGTGACGGACCTTAAAGGTCTATCACAAGCATGAAGCATCATCAAAAAATCATTGGAATGATCAATGATGATGAACATTTTTTTATCGTAACCAAAAGTTACCAAAAAGAGCATTGGTGAGGGTCAATAAAAGATCATCACTAGAAGTGTCACCAAAGACAGAATTAGTGATGGACCTTAAAGGTCTCTCATAGGCATGACCCTCACCAATGACCTTTTTTCTTGTAGTGCTATAGTTACAATATAGACTCTTCTATATTCTTTTACATTTAAAACATTTGTCTAGCACATTTTCCATGAATAATGTGGGTTGGTATGACATCATCCCGAATTATAGATGTGAAAACAGGAAGGTCAACTTTTGAGTCGCATAACTTTTGCATACAGACTCCAATTGATGCACTTCTTACGTCATTGGAAATATATCTGTGTCTATAATAGAATTAAAAGGTTCGATTCTAAATCAGTAAAGTGTTACCCCTAAAAAACATTTTTTTATTCCTAAAAATGCTCTCAAAATATTTTAGACCCTTATTGGCCAAACAGGGTCCTGCTGGTAAAAAAGGTCCTGTAATTTGATTCCTCCACTTTTTCCACTCTGAATGCATTGAGATGGATGAAAAAAATATAATGATCCAATCTAGATCAAATTAAAATTCTATTTCATTCATAAACTTCTGACACTTATGGTATGTATATCAATGATATTAAAGGAACAATAAAGTGTGAAGTAAATGAAGGTGTTGGTTTTGGAATTTCGAGATTTGTTTCCACTTTTCTTGTAAACATTGTCTTTAGTATCTTAAATTTCTATTTATTGATTGTTTCCTATAAAATATATTTCACATGCCAAATATTCATAGATCGTGGTTATTTAGCATATCAAGATATCTATGTTTAAATGGCATTGAAAATGTTACTTATTGAGAGAATATTTTGAAAGTAAAAACTAGAAATGGCTAGGAGAGGAATGAAAGAAGTTATTTTCATTGACATGATTAACTCACTCTTATCAATGATATATTTTAGTGGTCAAATATGTATGAGCATCTGTGAACCTATCAACAAAATAGAATAATAGCAATAATATTTGGTCTAGCAGATTAGCGAATTTTCATGTGTTCCATAAGTGTTTGGTTTCAAAGAAATCGTTTATATTTATGCAAAAAAAATTGATTCAAACACAAGAAAAATTACACTAACAGTTAAGGAGAATCATATTCCTTTGAATCCCAAGATATTGGGATGCATATTCAAGCTACCAGAGCCAGATATGTGCTCAAAATTGTTGGAAGAAAATAGTTTTCTGGAGTGAGAAGCAAGCAACATGAACATTATTTGAAAATTTATTTCACCAAATTCTCAATTTCCTTTTGATCTTTCCATTCTAGATATTTATTTTTTTAGATATCCATTGATATACATTTCTTGTTTTTGTACCCATCTAATAGGCTAAGAAACTATAGAAAATTTCCAAAAATCCATTTTGTATCTCCTCTATTACTCATAAAAAAATTGTTTGTTCGACTGTGTTGATATTATTTCAAATGAATTATCTTTTCAATTAGTCAATTTGTCCAAAAGAAATAGATTATTTATCATGCATAAGTAATAGCAACCCTCATCTCTAGCCATGTCTTTGATGATTTACCCTACAAACCTAAATTCATTCCAACAAAGAACCCATACAATTTTGGTATCCCATATTGTGGAAGTGGGCTGTTTCTTTAAGTTTTTTTCTAACACAAGATGTCTTTGTAAAGAAAATTATTTACATGATAAATGGATAAGAGCCCTATCGAATATTTTGCAAGCCCAAGTTTTCTTGTGGGGAAAAGGTGTACATGAAGAAAAATAAAATAATATAGTTATTCGAATCTATTGGTTTAAACGTAAACCACTATTACTACCAAGAATTGTTATAGACAGGTATTTTTTTGCCAAAGTCTATAGACACTATCAAGATTCGATAGTTATTTTTGAACAGAAAAATAAAAAATAATTTATTTCTTTCCCATTTATTATTGGACATATTACTATCAAGGATGTCACTCACATTGCAGAACTTGCATATTCTTTGCATTTTTTAAACTAAGGAGAAGTTGAAGCTTATTGAGGATTCGATCTAGAAGGCCTATTTACTACACATATAGGTGTTATTAGATATTGGAACTTATTTACAAGAGTCGTAGAGGAAAGAGAGGTGAGTTACTGGCTACAAGAAACAATCTATTATGCAACAAACTCTCTGAAAGTTGAAGAAAAAATAGATCAACAAATTAAAAATTATCCTCTTTAAGGGGGAAACCTCCTTTAGATCACATAAATAAACAATGCTTAGATGATAGAAATGAAAATACTTCCTTGGTATATATAGGAGTCTATGGGGTCATATATAAATAGAGCCTACATAACAATAATAATGCAAGGGCACAACAATAACAATAGTGTGCTTCTATGGGGCACAAAAATAATAATATGGGGGCTACATGGGCACAAAAATAACAATAGGGGGCTACAATAACAATAAAAATAAGGTGACTACACTAGTATTATAGGTACCTAACATGACCCTCTCCTTCAAAGAAGCTTTATCTACAACGCTTGAGTAGTTATGGATGATTCTATATAAAATTCACATCCTCCCATGTGGAATCTTCAACGGTTAAGTTTTTCCACTTAATGACATACTATGAAATGGATTGATTCAGTTGCTTCTCGGTTCTTGTTTATGTAAATTCTTGAGGCTATAATATGAATTTTCCTTCTTCATCAAGTTCTCACAATAATTTTTGAATTGGGAACTTGTCACCGATAACCTTCTTTAAGCATGAAACATGGAAAACTAGATGTACTCGGGAAGATGCAGGAAGCTACAATTTGTAGGCCATAGTACCAATATTTTGCAATGCTTTGTAAGGACCATAGTACTTGGGTAATAATTTATTCTCGTTATTATCTTTCTTGAGGGACATTTTCTTGTATTGTTGTAGCTGTAAAAATATGCAGTCACCTACATCAAAACTTATTTCACTATTGTTGAAGCTGGTATTCCCATTGTTTGATTAGATCTCGTGCTGGAGTGAGGTTATCCTTTAAGAGTTCGAGAGCTTGTTGTTGATGTTGGATACGGTATTCCACTACTTTAACCTTATAATTTTCTCTTAAAGATGATGTGATCGATAGTGGATGATATCCATAAAGTACCATAAATGGCATCAGTTTTTTGTAGTATGGAAGGAAGTGTTATACCAATATTTAGCTAGAGGTAACCACTTGAATCATTGCATTTGTTTATCATATACAAAGAGACAAGGATATCCTTCCAAACATTTTTTCATTATCTCTATTTTCTTATTATCTTGAGGATGATAAGATGAGTTATGAGCTAATTAAGTACCAATACAAGAAAATAATTTCGTTCAAAAATTTCCAATGAAAATCGGTTCTCTCTCACTTACAATAATATTTTGGTTTACTTGTTATAGCATTTGAATTGTTTTCATAAATGTAGTAGCAATTGTAATGGATATAAAAGGATGAGATAATGCACAAGAAGGTGCATAATTGGTAAGTTTATTAACTACAACCATAATGAAACTCTTTCCTTCATACTTGGTTAAACCTGTGATAAATGTTGGGTTGTGTTATATTCTTTCCATGACTATCCTACGTAGTTAACTAGGGGGTTAGAAACGGGGTGGAGGTGCCCCCTTCGTTGTGAAAATTGTATAGTGGGAGGAGTCACATGGGGTTTGAGGGGTGCAGGTAGCCCCACTCTTTGTTTTTGGACCCTATATTAGGTTGGGCAGACCTACCTATGGTTTTGTTCTTGATTTTTCGCACATGGTTTTGGATGCAATGGTTTTCAGTTGATGGTATTGGATGCTTCAAAATGTATAAATATGTTTGTAACATTGAAAGGAACATAATGAAAAATCAAGCTGGTAGTCCTGGTTTTTGGATCCATGGGAAAGTCTCTGTGTATATGTGTTTTATGTGTTATGCTCTTGCATTATTTATTTTTTGTGTTTTAGAATTTATATGCAGGTAATTTCTGTATAGGGTAAAAACCTACATTTGGTATCAGAGTTGTTTTGGTTTCAAGGGGATGCCTTTGTTGCTGAGGGGTTTCACTTGGGCCTGTGGTAGACACTGTTCAGTGGGAGATCTACGGGATCGATTCTGGTAGTGAAAGAATATGGCGAGCAATGGAAAGTTAGAGATCAAAAAATTTAATAGTCAGAGTTTTGAGTTGTGGAAACTCAAGATGGAGGATTTGTTGGTGGATAAAGATCGGTGGATTGCAGTAGATCTAGGTACTAAACCAATGGGAGTGTCTGATGAAGAATGGAAGAAGTTGGATCGGAAGGCAAAGAGCACAATACAATTTTGTGTCTCATATTCAGTATTGTTGAATGTATCACAGGAATCTACGACGAAGGCTTTGTGGGACAAGTTAGGGACTTTGTACCAATCTAAGTCTCTTGTGAATAAATTGTTCTCGTGGAAAAAGCTATATAACCTGAGGATGAAATATGGAGACTCGGTGATAGAGCATCTGAATGCATTTGATACTGTGGTAAGTCAGTTATTATCTGTTTATATTAAAATTTAAGATGAAGATAAGTGCATTAGTTTATTGTATTCTCTACCAGATTCGTGGGATAGTCTAGTTATTGCAATAGGTCACAATACAACTTCCTTGCAGTTTGATGAAATAGTCTCATCCTTCTTGAAAGAGGAGATGGGATGGAAAAATATGGAGATCTAGAATGGTGATGCCTTGTCTGTATGAGTATGGTCCCAAAACAAAAACAAAAATAAGTCATCGAGTGGGAGATCTATATCTAGAGGGAGATCTAAATCTCTAGGAAAACCTATAAAGGTCGTGTGCTGGAAATGCGGAAAGGAAGGGCACTACAAAGGGGACTGTAAATCTAAAGCTCTTGACAAAGGAAAGGGATATGATGATGCTCCTTTAGAGGTGAAAACCACCTCAGACGAAGGTGAGGATGTGTACGTGGCTTCTTCAAGGACACATGTAGATCATGAGGCATTGTTGATTGACTCAGGTGCATCCTTTCACTTCACTCTCCATAGAGAGTGGTTTTGCGAGTATGAGAAATACAATGGTGGTGATGTCTTTTTAGGGCATGATAGGAAGTCTAGAATCATTGGTCGTGGAAAAGTAAAGTTGAAGTTGCAAGGTGGAAGGGTTAGAACACTTCTGGGTGTTCTACATATTCCTGCATTGGCCAGAAATCTAATTTATTTAAGCAAGCTAGATGATGCAGGTGTAAAAACAGTATTCGAGAAGGATACCTGCAAAATGGTTTGGGGAGCATTGGTATTGATGTGGGGAGTTAGAATTGGTACTCTGTACAAGATGCAAGGTAGCACTATTATTGATGGGTGCAACAGTTCTATGGTTCCTAAAACTGGAACAAAAAATCTAGTGGTCTCTAGAGAGAAGACCATGTTGTGGCATCAAAGTCTTGGACATATTGGAGAGAAGGGCCTTTGAATACTTCATGGTAAACGTATGGTAGAAGGGTATGAGTAATATCTCTCTATATTTTGATTTCTGTGAAAATCGTCTTTATGGGAAGCAGAATCGGGTGAGTTTCCCCTCTGGTGGTAAGAGGGTGAAACAGATATTAGAGCTTATCCACAGTGATGTGTTTGGACCTGTGAAGGTTCCATCATTGGGTAAGTCTATGTACTATGCATCATTTATAGATGTCTTCTTAAGGAATACATGGATATATTTCCTTAAGAAGAACTCTGAAGTCTTTGATAGTTTAAAGAATTTAAGGCTCTGGTGGAAAACCAGACTGAGAAGAAGATAAAGGTGCTAAGGACAGATAACAGTGGAGAGTTTTGCAGTAAGGAATTTGAAGAATTATGTAAGAAGTGTGGTATAGCATGGCAAAAGACTAATCCATATACACCTCAACAAAAGGGAGTTGCAGACAGAATGAACAAGATGTTGATGGAAAGGGAAAGAAGCATATTCAATGGTGCCAGATTACGACAAGAATTCTGGGCAGAGGTGGTGGTGACTGCATGTTACTTGGTCAACAAATCACCTTCATCAGAATTCGAAGATAAGACTCCACAAGAGTTATGGACTAGTCAGAAACCTTCTCCTTCACATATAAGGGTATTTGGATGTGATGCATATGTACATGTTCCAAAGGAGAAAAAACCCAAGTTGGATAGTAAATCTGAAAAGTGCATCTTTATTGGGTATAAGGATGGTTTAAAGGGTTATAAGCTTTGGAACCTAGTAAGAAGGAAGGTTGTGTAAAACTGAGCTGTGGTGTTCATAGAGGTGAAATATATTATTAAACATGAATTCCAATCAGAGGAACCTAAGAAGATTGATATGGATTTAAATAGGAACACAAAAAAATACATAGATAACCATGTACACAAAGATGTAGTAGAAATAATACTTCATTTCATTAATGTAAAATATTGAAATATGCTTACAAATAGAAATGGAAACAAACCAACTAGAGAGATGGTAGCATATCTCTAAGAAGAGATGTGGCAGCTACCTACCTATGAACTATGTTACAATGAGGCTCAAAGGCCTATTTATTGTTGTGAAACAATGAAAAACCCTAAACATCTAAAAACCTAACCCTAGAAGATGAAACGCCAAACTGTGGGCCCCGTTTGGGTAAATTGGTACATCAACTTCTCAGGGTTGTAAATTTGGCATACGATCTTTGTTTGACATGCACAGTATCTCGTTAGAAAGATCTATCTAAGAAATACAACATTAGGAAGAGCAACTTTGGTCCATGAACCCATGTTGTTCCCAATTTTCCCAAAAAATGTCGTTTAGGGCCTCAAAATGGCTCCAGAAGTTCAGGACCCAAGAAACTACTAAAAATAGTGTCACACGGAATGAGTCGAGGTTGCGGACAAGATCGAACTCCCTAGTATCTAAATATATCTAGTGACAAGCAAGCCAATCAAAAACTATCTTTCTCTAAATATGCAATTAAAAACAAAGGCAAACAAGTGTTTTAGGCCTACCTTGGGTCCAATGCAAGTTTGAGGAAGCCTCACTCCTTTGCTCCAAATGAGCTCCCTTGTAGCAAGTTTGCAAACACAAACAAGCAAAAAAATTAAATAGCACCTGAAAAGCCAATATCATAAAGCATATCCATCATAATAATCAAGGAGATTATGAAACAAACCACATGAAACAATTTGTTGAGAAAAATGAATCTGATTGTATTAATTCAAATCAAAGAAGAACTTTACAACCTTTGCCTTGATGCTGTACAAGTTCCTCCCAGGGTCCGACAAGAATTCTCCTCTACTTTGACAAGTTTCACTCACTTCCAAATCAAGCCAAAAGGTATGTGATCTCTCCTCTCAAGCTTAACTAGGAAGTCCCAATTCCGCTAGCATTTACCCTCAAAAATGTTCAACTTCGAACCTCTCCAGCAACTAACCCAATGCCTTAATTTGTAGTGCAATGGAGGGAAGTTACTAGGTCCTCCTACAAAGGGATAAAGCCATCCTTCAAAGGGATAGCTCCTCCTATCAAGGGATTAGCTCCTTCTCTTTTGGGATGCATGAACCACCTTGGAGCGAACAATCCACGTCAAAATTCCTTCTAGAATCATCTAGAATTAATCGAAAGTGAGTTTTTTTAGAATAACTTGCGCCTTTTTGACTTTTACAGGGGTACGCACCCACCCCTTTACAGACAGAGTGTGCAGATACGTAGGTAATATGAACAAAGGGTGTGGGCCCGTAGGTAAAAGTGAGAGAAAGTGCGGAACCAGAGCTTTATTGATTTTTAATGTCTTTCTCTTATTTGCAAAGCTTGACATGAAGAGCTGAGGTCTGAGACTTGCTTAGGAGGACAATATAAGTGATTATAAACCCATACTGAATGCAAATAGTCATGGTGACGATATTTTTATGTAACAGATTGGCCCTTAAAGTGTGAAGTTTGTAGTAGATGAGGATTTCATTTATCATTTAGGAAGAGTGAAGTACTTTATTATTTCGAGGATAATCTTGTGGAGAGCCCGGTTGGAACCTGTAAAAACATTCAATGCAAAATATGTATATGAGATCATATCATCACTGAGGTAGGCATTCCCATACTCAGATCAAAACTAACTAGAAAAATAACTACTTCTCTGATATAGGAATGATCTTGTAGTATATCACAAGTATAGACACATGTAGACACAGTATGGACGCAGCCATCTATTTATGAATAGTCCATAGTATAATGAATACAAAATTCCTCGCAGCCTAGATGGTGGAAACTAGATCCAGGGTCTTCACTTCTACTTCTCGAAATAGTACGATTCTATCCATGTGAATGAATGTGTAGAATTCAAACATGGTAGAAACCACTTGATTATCAGTCAATGATGTAAACTATTAACAAGTGTGAGAGAAACCACCAATAATGAAAATGGCTCTCAAAGTACTCAGTACAATCTATGAGATGTGATTAGATGTGTTGATGTCAAACATGTCACAGAATCCTTCGATCGAAGGTCAATGATGCAACCTATCGTCGAAGGAAAGAAACCTGCCATTGAGGCATGTAGATCCCAAGGTACTGGCGATTTCTAGATCATCTTTCTAGATAAAGAGCTGAAGTCGATAGAAAGCAATCCGTCGTAAGCAAGCTTACAACACGAAATCATAGATCAAGTTTGAAGAAATTTAGTTGCAAGGACTGACTTAGGGATGGTCAAGATGGATGACAGATATTTTTCAGATGAATGGCTTATTTTCACTGACCTCTTGAACACATAATGACATAGCAGATGGTTTGGTGACAATTGACCCAAAGTTAATACCCAGAAACCAGCTGAAGACTTTCAATATGGTTTGATCAAATGTTAGGCAAAGGATTTCCCAACCCAGGTGAATGAAAGTGTCGTGTTCAAGAGTGGTTACAAAGTATGACAAACAAGCTCATTTTTCTCTCTTTTCCCCCACCATTTCTTGCAAGTACCTCTTTATTTTTTACAAGCTTGAGGAGGATAACATGTGCTTGATTATAAGCTCATCCTTCTAATTCGTCCAACTTAGTTTAAATTCGAACCCTAAGAAGGAGTGGTCCGTTCCTATTTGTAATTGAATAGGTCCTTTACTGTTGAAATTTAACGAGTCCAGTATAGGAGAAACGCAACGTTTTTCAATTTTAGAGAGTCTGAAAAAACTTAAGAAGACTCCAGGGTTGACCTTTTTCATAAATTTGTGTCTCCCAAGCCCGAAAAAGTATAAAATAATACCTGAGAGAACCAGTCGATCTTTACAACCAAGGAGTACTTTTCGTAATTAGTGCCTCTGATCCAAAAAAGTAAAAAAGCGATCAATGACACGTCGTTTTATGACCAATATCGAATTTGAAACGACAAAAATCTAGCAATCTTTTTGTGTTTTTCGGTCAGAAAAGGGTTGTAAGAGGACCTTCTTTTTAGTTCCATTTTAACGAGCTTAACAAGAAAAACTTGGCAATCGTTTCATGTTTTAGGAGTCAGAAAAGAGCTTAAAGGTGACTCTAATGTTTTTTTGTTGAAAATGACTGATTTTGCCTGAAAAATCCGTTATCCTAAACAAAAACTCAAACATTACCCATAACTGTTTAAAATGGGTAAAAATGTTGCAAAAATTACCTTTTCAAAGTGAAACATAAACAAATTTGCAATTTATTTATTCAAAAAACTTATAAAAAGGACTTTTCACCATTTATTTTTACCGTTTGAGATTTGGGTGACAAAAAAGGGCTTTTGGTCAGAAATTTCCCGTGAAGATTTCGAAAAATCTCTCCGTCAGAATCGAATGCCATCTCCTCCAGGTAATCCACATCATCCTACTCTTCATTTCTATCTGTTTCAAATTTTTTTTTAGGGGTTCATTTTATTTTTTAGGAGGTTCCACAGGGGACCCGCGTACCCCGAATTTTTTGCAGTGGGGAAAAAGTCAGGGGTACGCACCTGCCGTGAAGGCAAGATGCGGGCCTCACGCACTGTCTCTAACCAGAGGATGCGTACCCCGCGTAAAGGTTTTTAAAATGTAATGAACTCAAAAATTACCCAAAAAATTCAATTTTGTATATTCTAATTCGCCTTTTTACTGGATGTAGGATAAACATCATGCTTGATTGGCAAGAACGGGAGCATGAGGACATAGATCTTGCCACGATGAATCATCAACATCCGATTGATGCATTGAGGGCATGTGGCTTGTACAAATTCTGGGCCATACATGGAATGAGGGCCCAGGTGGATTTTTTGCAGTGGCTGGTGGATAGATGGAGCATATTGGACCAGTGCTTCTTCATTGGTGGGCACCAACTTGAAATAGAGCCGATAGACATATACTTTTTGACTAGTTTTCCTAGGAGAGGTGAACATTTGATTGTTTTCAGGGCTAGGGCAGGTGGCTAGTTCGTCGATAGCCTCCGGCTAGAGTACTGCAATGTCCAGAACCGAGACAAAGGGATAGATATCAAGACCATATCCCATCCTGAACTCATGGTGATTGCGTTTATACTTACCAAACTCTGCGGTAGCGCAACACTACATATAGCCACTCGATCCCAGATGCAGATGGTAGTTGAATGCTTTCGAGGCACCATTTTCAACTGGTGCGATGTTGTGCTGACTAATGTAAAAGGCCAACTGACCAGGGCCAAGAATGGACAACTCAAGACCTTTGGATATGGTGCTATAGTTGTGAGCTTTGGTTTGGAGAGGGTTCCGATGCTGATCCCACAGCACCTCACTATTAGAGCTGGGCTTCCTTGAGAGCCCAAACTAATGTGATGGGTTGCATTTATGGCCCGTCATCCTGATGAGGGGACAGAGGTCATTCGATTCAAACCTGATTATTTCCAATGGTTGGAGAAACGGGTTTTTTCTATCTAGGATTTTCCTTATGCTGGGGCAGATTTTCGTGGTGACTTAGACATGGCTCTTCCACCAAGAGAGCAATGGGATGACTCAAGTAAAATCATTTTCAACATTTTCCTAATTTAATTTTTTTTGTTTTTATCTCATCCCAAAACTGATAGAAAAAGTTTCAAATGCAGATGTAGGCCCACGGCGACCAGCCGCTCTCTGGCCTTACGAGAGGAAACAACCAGCTGCAGCGGCACTAGCCCCACAGGACGAATCAACAAAGACTTTGGCCGAGTTGGAGAGCCATATAGAGCGCTTGATAGGGGACATTCCAGAGACCAACATAGATGACATTCCTCGTCGTCTTCAGTGCTATGTGATTGGGGTCCCAGGACCTCTTAGGAGGTTCCTTTGTAAGGTGGCCCATGCAGTGGTTTCTTATCGAGATGATCACCAGTGATAGGATGATCACCTATTGTAGTCACATATGACATTTTTGCTTTTTGTACTTATCATTTTTACCAATCATCATGTGTTTTTGAACCTATGATCGAGGACGATGTATATTTTGACACACTCCTATATTATATTATATCACTATTACCAGCTTATTTTGTTAAACATGTTATGGAATGTTTTTAAATTTACTTGTATGATTATTGCACATGTCTACTTAACATTTGAGAAGAAATTGCATCTGCTAATGCATTTAAAGATCTTGGAATATGCTGATATTCAATATAGTCAAATTCACGTTCCAAGAGACGCACTCTCAAAAATAATCTCAATAATACTGGATTTCTAATGGCGTATACTCTATTAAGCTATAATACAACGAGTTCAGAATCTAACCTCACTATCAAACTCCTAATCCCAAATGAAATAGATTCAGACAATAACTCAATCACTGCACTATACTCTACAATGTTGTTCGTTGTTTGACCGAGGCTTACCCCATGCATAGATACCAACTCGTCAGAGGGAAAATAAATAACCCAAGCTGCAGAAGAAATATTCTGTGTACTATGACAAGCGCCATCAGCGAAACCAATGTATGTTTGGAGAGGCGTCGACATCTGCGATATCAAGAGTAAAACCATGATACGCAAGAATAATGACGAAAAACACTCTCTAAGCTAAGCACACTTTTTAATCTACAACACACCAGCTAGAAAGAAAACTATCCTAACTAAAAATCTCCACACCCATCCTTAAGCATAATACCACTTCAGGTAAAGACCATTTCTGGGTTTACCTAAAGAGACCCCGTCAAAGTCTACCAACTCATAGGCCCCTTTTGCTAGCTTTCGCTTGACAAAATAGGGACCATGCCACATAGGCACAAATTTTCCAACGCCTAATTTATCATTTTCCTGATCGTACAATAAGACTAGATCTCCTTCCGAAAAATCTAGAGGGGTCACATTTCGATCATACCGAGCTTTAATACGTTTTGCATGAGATTCGATTGCTAATGCAACATCATGTCGATTCTCATCTAGCTGAGCCAAGTATAACAAACATCTTTCCCCTTCGGAAGTGGTAGGAAGTAATTCGATGGCCAATCGCAATGACAGGATTTCGCACTCAATGGGTAACACAGCTTCTAGACCATAAACTAGTTGGAAAGGAGTGAACCCTGTTAACGTTTTTACTGAGGTTCGATACACCTAAAGAGCTGAAAATAGCATGTTATGCCAATTCGACCGATGAATCCCAATGATTCGTCGGATCATGATGACTAGAACTTTGTTGATGGCTTCAACCAGACCATTAGCTTGTGGGTAATAAGGAGTTGAACTATCGTGACGCAAGCCAAGCTGGCCTGTAAGTACAGTCATCATAACATTTCAAAAATGACGCCCATGATCAGTAATAATTTCCTGTCGAACACCAAACCTAGCAATTATATGATTGAACATGAAAATCGCAGTTGTTTTTCCGTCTGCCTCAAATGTAGGCATCAACTCGGCCCACTTGGTAAAATAATCTACCGCAAGGATGATATACACATGCCCCTCGGCCGTGTGAGGGTTACATGTAATAAAATCGATACCCCATTTGGAAAAAGGACCAACGACAATTATAGGGTGAAGAGGAGCAGGTGGAGCGTGCATCTTTCGATCAAAAATTTGGTAGTTGTGGCATTTTTATTCCGCGATAATACAATCTTTAAACATAAACGGCTAGAAGTAGCCAGCGCGCAATATCTTTTGGGTTGTGGCATACCCAGACATATGACCGCCACATGCTCCAGAGTGACAATCATTTAAGACCCTTCCAGCTTCCTCATGAGTTAAACAACGTCGAAAAATAGAGTCCACCCCACGATGATAAAGAGTATCTCCAATAATTTTGAATTGTTGGGACTGGAAGCGTATCTTTCCATGTTCTGACCGTGAAATATCTCGATGAAAGGATTGGGTTTGGAGATAAATGATGATATCCCCGTACCACGGATCTAAAGTGCTGATTAGAAGCAAGGATTCATCCGCAATGGGCTCCTCCGCCACAGTTTCCATGTCAGCACGCGGGAACTCACACATTAACTCCGCAAAAACTAAATATTTCTTTGACTTAGAATTTTCAAATTCCAAGTCAAACTCCTGCAGGATCACAATCCATTTGGAGTACTTGCCCCCCAGCAATTGCTTGGTCAAAATATAGATCATAGGGTTGCAATCAGAAATTACTATAGTCTTACGTAGTAAAATGTAATGACGAAAACATTGGACAACTTGAACGACTGCCAATGCCAATTTCTCCACATGTGAGTATTTTAGCTCAGTTGGATTTAAATTTCGACTAAGGTAATATATCACATGTTAAGTATCGAATTCATCTTCCTAAACTAAGACCATTCCGATGGTAGAATGGGAGGCAGCGAGATACAAGAAGTAGTCCTGGCTGTAGTTGGGAGGATGCAAAAAAGGTGCATGGGTCAATGCATGTTTTAGTGCATCAAAAGATTTCTCAACTATCTTGTCCCAAAGAATGGAGTATTTTGTTTCAGCAACCAAGTAAAACCCTTTGTGATCTCGGCATAGTTAGGGATGAATCTTCGTAAAAAGTTTGCTTTCCCTTGCAAACTTTGGAGTTGGCGAAGACTCGAAGGAGGAGGCAATTTGATAATGGCTTCAACCTTCGAGGGATTGACGCGAATGCTGGCTTTCAAAACAAAAAACCCCAGTAACCGACCTGTTTCAATACAGAAAACACACTTGAGGGGATTCAACCTAATCCGATAATGCTTACACCTCATAAAGATTGCTCTTAAATGGATGAGATGATCAGCTCGATGTAATGAATGAGCAGGCAAGTCATCAAGATAGGGTTGCACAATGTGCTTGATATCATGAAAAGCATAAGACATGGCCCTTTGAAAGGTTTCCCTGGCGTTCTTGAGCCCGAAAGGTAATTTGCAATAAGCATATGTCCCCCATGGACAAATGAAAGTCATTTTTGGTTGATCAGCACGTAGAATATTCATTTGATTGTATCCGGAAAAACTATCCATGAAGGAGAAAATTTCATTGCTGGCACAATCATCAATGATTTGATCGGTATAGGGAGTTGGGTAATTGTCCTTTGGACAAGCTCGATTAATGTCCCTATAATCGATACATATTATTATTGTCCCTTGCTTTTTGTTAACAGGAACAATATTCGATACCCAATCTGTTAACGGGACCGGATAAATGAAACCTACTTTGAGTAATTTTTCAACTTCTGCTTTAACTGCAGTAGCTTTTCTTGGGTGAATCTGACGCAAACGTTGTCGGATGGGTTTACAATCCAGGTAAGTTTTGATTTCATGAATAACAGTTGCAGGGTCAATTCCTGGCATTTCCTCATATGACCAGGCAAACACGTCGCAAAATTCTTGAAATAGGGCCTTATATGTTTGAATTTCATCTTCCGTACAAGAGGCACCTATATGAATGTTCAACAATTCCAGGCTTAACCGAAATGTCAAGGGGAATAGTTCGAGAAATATTTTCTAAGTTTAACTTGGAATTAGGATGTTTCATTGGATTCTGAGATTCCTTGACATATTCAGCCGTAAAAATTGATGAAAAATCATTTTCAAAACGATCACCCTCGGGTAAAAACGAAGATCTGTGATGAAGATCTTCCCATGGTAACTCATCGACGCATAGGATTTCATGAATTTACTCATCAGTTTGAACAAGTTCAGAAAACGTTATTGAATCCGAGTTTGATGTCGAAAGTGATTCATCATGGACCACATTCATTAAGTCAGTTTTGGTTGAATATGTGTCGGAGAATGACTACACGGCCTGATACGCAATTTCATACGGACTCAAAGGCATAAGATCAGCAAATGAGTCTATCTTAGATTGAGAAGGTATGATCCAAGGATCATCATAAATAATGGTGTCTGATGAAATCATATGAATGGTTGCAATAGAAAACGATGCGTTGATAGGAGGAAAAGGAAAAGTTCCCAGTAAAATAGCATCTTTAACTAGTCCTACTCCAACATCCTTATATGGGATAGTCATTTTACCAACATGCTGAATGCTTTCAGCA
The DNA here is from genome assembly GCA_000404065.3 of Pinus taeda. Classification (NCBI taxonomy): domain Eukaryota; kingdom Viridiplantae; phylum Streptophyta; class Pinopsida; order Pinales; family Pinaceae; genus Pinus; species Pinus taeda. Next base: position 4,336 of record APFE031312269.1, on the reverse strand, counting down.
GAGGCTGGGTCGGATGAAAAGTAAGACAGTCAGTCTAAGGTTACGATATTTCCATTATGAGGGAACTTTATAGGCTGAAAGACCGATGAAATGACAGCTGTCATAACGTAAGACCAACTACGACCCAAGAGAAGGTTGTAATCTAGAGGGGCATCAACCACCTCCACATCTATATTAATGGTTTTACCTTCAACCCCTATAGGTAGATCCTGTAGAATGTGAAAAGTATGAAACCCACAGCCATCAAAGGCCTTTAGAATCATCGGGGATTGATTTAGCAAAGGAGAACCAAGCAACCTCCAACACTGTATCGACATAATACACGTTGAAGCTCCCTCGTCAATCACAGTGCTATGAACAGGTTTGTTTTTTACTGTAACTGGAATCTGGACAGCCATTTGATGAGGTAAGAGCGGTGCATTATTTTTTAGATCAAAAATTATAAGGTTCGAGTCTTGAACGTCAAAAACTCCTATAGCCGACAAAAGTAATTTACGCTATGCTAGACATGATTGCAGCACTTCCAAATCTGACATTACTGAAGGTGACATAGCTAAATCTTCAACAATGTTATAGTTCTGAGCTGCTCTCGCATGTGGATTGAAAGCCAACTTTCGAGGTATACCCTTGGCGGGCTATTTGATTACTAAGTTTGGATTAGGTTTCTCGATCTGTAGTGGATCAGAACTGGGAGCTGAGGTTGATGGGTTAGAATGAGAAGATTCTGCTTCTTTACCATCAACATGACTTTTACTTCCATAATATTGCGATCGAGTCATGATCCTAACATGGGACATCATCAATATGGGTTCTTCGTTGGCACTTGAGGAAGAACCTATCATCTTACTGTCTTGATTTGGAAAAGGATCCTTCAAAACAGCAGGAGTTTGGGAACCTTTGACAATTTTTGCAACCTCTGCACGATGAAGGCAGTCTCTCGTAAAATGTTCTTCATCACAAATGAGACAAGGATAACGAGGTTTGCATTTTTTATCACTTTATTCCGCTTTTTCTGGTTTCTCTTTCGAATTCTTATATGTTTTAGTCTTCTTCTTCCCTTTCTTCTTACCACCGGTTTTTGATTTGGCTGTAGATGACTCTACAACATGAATATTAGCGGAAAGTTCGGCAGAAGAATCTCCTGTCAGGAAATCTGGCAAGGTTATGATAGGAGAATAATTCTTGGAAGACTTCTTCTTACTTTTGGTATTAACCGTACCAATCATACCATCAGCGGCATGAGACCCCGAAGGAGCTGCAGCGATTTGATTTTGCGTGGGAAGATCGAGGATTTTCTCGTGTAATGTACCTGACTGAGTATAAACTAAGTCAAGGTACTGTGCTTGAGAAATTACTTGCTCCTCAGTAACAACTCCGGCCTTAGCTACATCCTCAGTGATCTTGGGCAGTAAATATTTTACAAACCATTCATCTAAGATCTGATCCGGGATAAAAACTTTCACTAAACGCTGTCGACGTCTCCATTCATGAATTTGATCAGAAATGTAAGTGGACATCGACTACTTTAACGAAGTTAATAATTCCGTTCCATTGTCATATCTGACTGGCAACTGAAAATGAGTTAAAAACGATGTAGCTAACTGAATAAAGTTATAAAAAGTGGCTCGTGGTAACTCAATGTACCACTTGGCCGCGAGACCAATTAGAGTGCACTGGAAAACTCTTAAACGGATTGAATCATCTGAAATGGAATTAGACGCACACCAGAGGTGATATGTCATCACATGGTTCGACGGGTCTTCTCCTGGCTTACCTTCAAAGTTAGGAATATCACTAGGCAACTTATTTGGCATTGGCGGCCAAAACCGAAGATAGTTAATTGGATCGTTCATAAGGCGCGACAAATTAGGCAAGTCCAAAGTTGTGATAAATGGTAACTGATGATTAGGGTCCCTAAAACTCTGGTTCATCAGACCAGCCCTAGGAGGAGGATATCCAGGATAACTAGAAATTGGAATTGCATTTGGGATATTATATCCTCCCAGAAAACTAGGATTAACCGGACCGTACTGGGGTTGCTGAGGTTGTTGATATGTATACCTAGGGTACGGTTGATACTAATAGATTGGTTGTTGCATAGCAGGACCGAATTGGTATTTTCCTTGGTATAGTTGTTGAATAAATTGAGGTTGACTGGTGACAACCGTACTTAAACCTGGTTGTCCTACAGGCATCTGAACCGAAGTGTGGACCGTGGGTCCAGACTAAGATAAAGATGTCTGAGGAATAGATACAGGGAAAGTAGAAACCGGAGCCGTCGATACTCCAGAAGTAAGTGGGTTAGATGAAACAAATGTTGCAGTAGTTGCAACAGATGTTTGAGGCAAAGTATGAGGCATACTAGGCCCAGACTGAGAAACTACAGAAGGTGCAGAACTTTGAACAGTAGACTCGACAGGTTGCTGCGGTGAACCAGAAACCAAGGGTTGTCTAGTTTGTGATGACAACTGCACATTCGGTTGCAAGTTCATTTTAGGGTATGGACCCATAACAGGTTGAGAATATTGAGGAGCATAACCGGGTTGAGGATAAGGTTGATAATTCAATGGTACATTTCCAGATCCTTGAACATATGATTGACCAGAAGGTGGTTGGTAACCTTGGGTTGGGTACTAACCTTGGGGTTGGTAACCCTGAGGCACGTACTAATACTGGGGTTGACCTTGAGGTACATATTGATATTGGGGTTGACCTTGAGGTACATATTGAGTCTGGGGTTGACCTTGAGGAACGTACTGTCTCGTAGGTATGTATTGTCCTTGAGGTTGCCCCCCAGGCACAAACAGGGTACCTTGAGGTTGTCCCCCAGGTGATACTTGAGGATTTTGAGGCTGCCCCCCAGGCGGTGACTGGCCACCTTGAGGTTGAGGATTGGGAATAATACCCAACATCATGAGAATATCTTCTACACTCAACGGCTTAGTACCATTATTTCCAGTTAATAACCCTTGTTCAATAGGTGGAGGAGATGCTCCCGAAAAAGTACCAGAAATTGACTGATACCCAGCGGGAACAAAAGGACCGCCATACAAAAAGGCTTCTGGATATTTAGAAAACATGGACGACTGCCTTGACATATTTAACGGAGGATATTAACCTCTAGCTGTTGGGTGATAAGAAATAGGAGGTGGTGAAAAACTTAGTCCCGGGTTTTCCAAAAAATTAGTCAATGAAAGATACCAAGCACAGCTCCTAGGAGGACTGTAAAAGATTGATTCATGCTCCCTAAGCTCTATAACAAGTTGATTTTCAGGGATAGGGATGCCTTCTTCTTTTTTCGGAATAGCAAGTTCTTCAATAGCTATTAGTCCAGAAGGAAGATTTTGGGTAATTATTCGTTCTACCCTAGGTGAACTAGGACCACTAGAAGTTGGAGAGGAAAACCCTGATGTTGGAGTAGCAGCAATGTCAGATTCAGGTTTGGATATTTCAGGTTCTTTTCCTATATCACTAGTAGATGAAACTCTACCAAAAACTTCGGAAATGGACAAAGACTATGCACTATAATCTATTACTAAAGCTTGAAAATCAGGATGTACCACCAAAGAAGACTCTCCTTCTTTAGGTGACCCAACTCTACTGTCTCTAGGAGTTACCAGGGCTCGTAGCCCTTCAGGCTGGCTTGGTGAAAACTCAAGAGGTTGGCCCCGAAGTCTATGATACTTCCTCGGTAATTCAGCCATGGTTAAAAAATATTAACTACTTCACACGAAAACAAAGTAAAATCTCAATGAAAACCACCTAAAGCCTCTGAAGAACCAAACAAATTGGATCACATGCTTAAAGAATCTAGGATATCAAACCACACACAAACAATAACTTTCCATACTGAAAACACTAGTTGGTGATGAAATCCAACATCGCATAGTTCAATACAGAAATAGCAGTTGGAACAGTTACCCCGGCAACATGCTAAATGAATAGACTGGCACAAGTTTCTCCACTAAACCATCTCGAGTGAAGAGAACCCCCCAGAAAATCCAAGTGAGTCTAGCCGACGTCTGCTCCAGTTACAGTGGGATCTTCCCACCACCGTCACCTTAGGAAGAATCCTATAGAATATGGTCACTATGGTTACCAACAGAAACAAATATACCTGGGGGAACAGTCTACGATCTAATACGCACGCAAGGGCAGAGTAGCAAGCTCAATCCCCTTGAAGGCTCCTTGACATAATCCAAGGTTTACCAACAAGTGACCCCAGGCTCCTCGACAATGGTTAATCCGAGGTTTACCGTTTTTAATATGTGAATATCTGGCATCATTCCCAATGAGGAAGGATTGATTCCCACACTGGTTCGGACACGATCTCGTG